>JABUQX010029782.1:0-19233 GCA_015478945.1 Trachelipus rathkii
CGGCATATCGATATAAACTCGAAAACGGTAAGAGATGGATACTTCTATTCTTCCTTTTTGGAATTAGCGAGTGCAAATTGTTAGGCCGGTTGAAAATCGAGACCTACGATGCCAATAAGAGGAAAGTTAAAAAATTTATATTGTTTATGATTGATATTATTGCAGAATGCAAAAATGGCATTTATTTCTAGGTATCGTGTAAATCAAAAGAGTTTGTTTTCATCTTAGTTGTGAAAGATTGGAAATTTGGGGTGTCAGAAAGTTCTGACCTTCGAGAACCTCGGATGACCTTATATTATAAGCATTACGATTTTGTGCTGGGCGACGCATGGCCCGTCTTTTCGCATTCGAACAAACTAATATAACATTCCTGAACAATGCCCTAAATTACGTAGGAATTTGTCGCTAAGGTAGCACACCTAAAATCATCGAGTGCCCTAAAAAAGGAGGTCGAATCCTAATATTAATCGACAAACAGGTAAGAGACTGGAGTAATTATTTATGCCTTTCGGTTCTTCGACATACTACGATGAATCTTCTTATTAGAGGCCGCTCTCCCTTGCCTGAGCTAAAACACACAAATGAGTCGCTCATATTCTTACTTAAAGATATATGAGATGCTAACTTAATATTATAATCTATTATTCCTTCTATATTACTTTTAAGATTTAATACCCGCCCTGTTTTCCGGTTAGACGCGGTTACGTAATTTTTCATATACTATTCGGAATCATCTACAACACTCACGAAAACAACACACAAAAACGTCTTCATTTCATAACATTTCAGAGCCTACACTTGCCGACATGATAGACACCGACTATTGGTAAGTATGAGTCACGAAGCAGGACTATTTATGAAATACACTCTAGCACATACGAAAACACTTCCGCTGCATTCAGACACACGACATGTAGCACACGACTATCGACTATAGATCACCGACATATAGAACGACTCTAGACACGAGGACGTCGTCGATCACCTGACGTCGTACAACCTAGTATCAGTTCTAGAAGACTTTCAAGCAAGTCTAGACACCGACATCGCATGTTCTAGACCCAGACGTCTAGACCCGACCGTCATTAGACACCCGCAGTGAGACACCGACGTCTGAGACACCGAATGTAAGACACTGATATGTAGACACCGACATGTAGACACGACATGGTAGACCCGACATTTATAGACAGCGACAGGTAGCACCGACATTGTAGACAGACATGTTGACACCGACATATAGACAGCGGTGTAGACACCGACAGTATAGAACACCGACGTGTGGACACTGACATGTAGACACGACATGTAGACAGACATGGTAGAGCACGAGCGTGTAGACCCGACATGTAGAGCCACAATCGAGAGTCATGTAGACCTAAGACGCATCGGCTAGACCACCCACAAGTAAGACACCAGACAATATACGACACAACACATGAGCTAGACCACTCTAGATTACATTAAGAACTGAGAGTACAGACACGCACGTGTAGACACCGACATGTTAGACGACTTGATATGTAAGACACCGACATGTAGATCACCGCACTTGTAGACCCCGGAACCCATTATAAGACACCGACATGTAAGAGCCTGCGCATTTGTAGACGCCAACAATCTGCTCTGACAATCCATCGACTAATAGTACAACAGACGTGCCATCGCAGAACTAAACATGATAAACACGTTCATGTAAGTAAACCAAACTGTAGACACAATAATATTAACACGTGATTACAACCAATATGTAGACCGTTCATGTAGATATTTCCATATCAAGTAAGAACGACACAGTCAGAGACGATGACGTATGCTAGACCGACGTGCTAGAGCTCAGCCTCGTCGCTCGTCGAACTATCAGAATTCACACTCAGTGTAGACACATACACTGATACTACGAACTGTACATGCTAAAGAATTTCGGTAGAATGGAACGTACACCCAATTCACCCTCATATAAAAGCTATGTGAACCGCGCAGTGCAACCGACGACCCTGACTATATTATTACCGACATAAACAGCCGGTAAATAGCCCTATCATTCATTTTCCGTGATGGGCTTTTACCGACTTTTTTTTCAAGCCATGACAAATTGCAATCAGTACAAACTAATATCTCCCACACACCCCCGGGTATATTTCTCTATCCCGTGTTATTTTCCCAGAGCATATACACAACTCAATTTTACTGCAGATACCGTACACTCCTCTATTTCAGCAAAGTCCAACAACTCATCGCACACTTTGCTCCAGCAGGCCCCGGAAACCCAACTACGAGATAAATCTAAATAAGGATACGAGGCCAAGTGCATGGTCAAATTACTCAAAGACTACGACCCATTTAACTAATTATATCCACTTTCACTGCTTAGACAATTGAGCATGCCTAATAGCTCTAAACATCCGCAAATGCGCGACAGCAGCTGCCGACACTCGACTCTTCAAACTCTCACGATGATATTATGCTCATTTGAATTAAAATTAAATGAACTGTTTAGAAAAACAATAGCCTTACTCTCAACTCTAGTAACATATAATTCAGCACACAAATATCATTGCTCAACATCGACAAATCTATACTCCACGGGCTAAGACCAACCGTACGACTGTGTCAAAGACATTCTAAACAATACAGAAATCAAATCCTTCCCAAGCCACCCTCCAGAAGTCAACCTCGTCCATACTATAGTAAAAAGTCCTTACATAATCACACCCCTAACACGATGTGGTGAAACAACTATACGCACGCAACGAACAATGCTTACCCCCTACGACCAACGAAATTACTTCGCACATTCACAGCAGCCCTATAAATTATCGTTTGTGCATACAAGACTCTCTCCTTCAGTAATCGTACAATCCATCTCTGATAGGACGAAACAACTCCATACCACCTCATAAGTCATAAGCAGATTACGAGATGCTCAGGAGAAACAATGTATATTGCTTACCGCAATGAAGTATAATATACGAAATTTCTCTCGATAATTACTATTGGGTGTCCTGACTACGACATATCAATTAACCACAATCCACTAAAGAATATACAAATGACGATAACGCTGATATTTTAAGCTAAATTGGAAACGTACCTGCCACTTCTAGATACCGGGTCAAAACAGCAGGATTCTCTCAAAGAAATCAATACGCAGTTGAGAAAAACACCTTTACATGAAAATATTCTAATAAAATATGAAAGAAGCACTACAGTTCTAAAATACCACAGATACTCAAAAAGCAAAACCATACCATCAATATATCAATAACTGCCGATATAGTCACTAAAATCACCTCGCAACGCAATTTAACAGACAGCCAGACAGACTGCTCTAGCCAGCTTAAAAACACAAAACGTAAATGTTGATGACGCTATACATCTCCTTCGCAATATGAAGATATCTGCGCAGCTCCTAAACTCTCCGCATATAGCTCACTAAGAGTCCGCATCACATAGTCCTCTCACCACACGCCAGCCCAAGCACGCATCAGACTCGTATTGATCAATCATCGCTCCAAATCGAGTCGCCAGAAGCTACCGGACCGAATTCTCTAAATCAACCGATGCAAACGGCTCGACTCGAATAGCCTGACCTCAGCCGCAGTTTACTGTCTCCCAGTTCTATCCTCCTCTAGTAGATTAAACTATACCTATAAAAAGCTTGGAAAAAATACGATAAGCCTGAGATCAAGTTCGATTTGTCTTTTTCTTATTCGCCGGGGTTCTTACAATTGATTGAAAATATAAGCAAATTGGAAGGTGTAGAGAGGGAACACTTCCGAATGGTTTCGGTTCAAAATGACAAGTTTCAAAAATGCAGACTAAATAAAACAATTCGTTTTATTTTATATATAATATATATGTGATTAGTAATTTTTTTTCATTTAACTAATAAATCTAATAATTATAAATTAAATTTAACTATTATTTTCCTAGCGCGATAAATATAAAGTTGGATATTAAGCATTCTACAAGCCTATGCGTAAGAATTGTCTCCAAGAACTCGAGCCACATTATCTACAATAAATAGGACTAAACAGGGCCGCATCACGATGTTAATATCTGTTCAACCCGTGAATATATCTTATAGAACTTTACTTTCGCTCGCGCGAGGATCTGCCATTGTGGAAGAGATATTAAAAAATAACAGAAAGGAAGACCTTTTAAGGGCAAAAATTCACGTTGAGTTTTGTTCAGTTGATGGGGTTGAAGATGACAACGCTCGCGATGTTATTTCGTTATATTCTTACGACGAATGCCTTTTTCCAATTTTCAAAATCCTTCGTTTCAAAATTGCCAAATTCTTGGGTGAAGACGAAATTCAAAACTTTATCTTTGGTAATGGTAACGAGTCGACTATTAAAATTTCCATTACCGATGAAAATAAAAAAACGAATAAACGTGCTACTAAGAAAGTACTATCCGTGCTACTAAGAAAGTACTATCAACCTCGGAATTCTTCGAAATAGATAACAATGAGAGTAGAAACGAGGATTCGGATAATCCTCCTCCTCGAGACAACGCAATTGTCTAGTGTGTAAAATTAAGGGAAAAATTAACGATTTGAATTTTCAAAAATTTAATTGAAAAAAAAGTTTGCATAAATACATATATATATATATATAATCGATTTGCTTTTCATTTTACCTTAATCTAAACCAGATTTTGATTCTATATTTTGACGGTTCATTTTGTCTCGACAATTGCTATTTTTTTATTTTTTTATTATTAAAATTAAACCGGCCATTTACCTTACCAGGTCTCACTGAAATTTTATCATCATCGTTTATTTCACCCGGTTTCATCGGTTAGTTACGTCTCTGCGCGCTCATACCCGAATTTGAAATCACTAACGTTAATCATCGAAGAATATCAATATCCAAACCTGGTTTTTTGCGTTTCTATCAACGTTTGTTTACCAAAAATAGAGTACTTGGAAATTCTTAAAGAAAACTTAATAAAGTATAGTGGTCAAAGAGAGTATTATTCCGGCGACCGAAGCTCGATGGAGATTAACAGTATCGCTGCTCGCTTTCCTAGTGTCCAAAAACTGGATTTGGAGGGATTGAATGTGATGTTTGAAAAGCCCAGGAAATATTTGACATCCCCACAACTCCACAACGATTTCTCGAACGTAAAAGATCTGACAATACGGCTCACTAATAGGAAATCCACCGAAAATATTTTAGAAATAACTCCCAATCTGAAAATTCTCCGATTAACATTTTTTGACGACGCCGAATTTTATATTCTAGGCAGCAAGAATTTAAGTTTCATCAAATCGTTGGAGATAAAACATTTGATAATCTCCGAGATTCATCGAGACCCTCCGTCCACCGCCGCGCTTGAGAAACACGTTATTCAAAAAATGAAGAACGGGCTTCAAGAAAGAACGAAAGATTTCGACCGGACAGCGATTTCCTTTTTTAAAAATCTTCAAACCCTTTCGTTGGTGGCTCGAAAACTTCGAAAAGAGGAAAAGCTTAAATTATCTTTCACGAGGCTATCTCGAAACGGAAGAGGAATGATAAAAGAAGGAAAAGAAGATGGTGATGATGATGGAAGCGTCGTCGTTTTTAATTTTGACGACCTAACGCTTCGACGCGAGAAGGTCGGAACGAGCGAGATCATAGACGATATCGTAGGACTTTCGAAAAACAAGAAAGGTTTCAAATTTGAAGTGAGTAGTTTTGACTGCAAAACGATGGATTATATTCTGAGTTTTTTTCATCACTGGAATTGGCTGAAAGGAAATTGAATTCGTTGGGTTAAAGATATTTTCTTATTTTGAGACTCTAATATTGAAAATATTTGATTTGATAATTAATATTTAAATATGTTGCTTGTTTATTTGTATACCCGTTTTTTATTAATTTTTATTTTTCGATATATACCTGCGTTATTATAATTTGCTTATAAATAGCCGCTCGGTGTTGTGAGAACTTCAAGTCAGTGAATCGCAGCTATCGGATAGGAGGTATCGCTTGATCTTAGAGTATTATTCTTCCGTTTTAAACCTTTTGCTCTTGTATAGTTTTATATAAAAATGTCTTTGGGTGCAACATCAGGTGTCTCAACGCGCAATGTTTGTGACGACGGCAACGGTTCCAATTCCGAAGACGCTCTGTTCCCAAAATATTCCAAGGGGTGCTAGCTGCAGAAAGAAATTCTCTTTAATGGAAATGTTTTCGACCTGGAAACTCCAAAAATTAATAAAAGGTGGCAAATGTTTCTACCAGTAAAAATACGGGTTCGAATATAAAACGAACATTAACTACAATTTTTATTCTTTCGTACAAATAATTTAAAAAAATTAATAATTATACATAGTCAAGCGTGAACGCCTTCTTTGAATTTTCTTATTAACCCGTAAACCTCTAAAAAAAGATCCTTAAAAAATGCGTGATTATCGATAGATTGGAAAACCAAATGAAAAGTTTTCCGCCCGGGTTTGAAAGATGAATCACTTAAGAAGCTAAAAAAAGTTTTTGGGTCACGAAAATATAATTCATCTTTTAACCATAACTTTGAAACCTTTCGCCAATCTGTAACATCATCAAAACGAACTGGCGAACTGCGCATCTTGAAATAATCGTATATTTTTATATTCCATCGAATGCTGGGATATCCAGAAACATCGGTCATTGTCACCACAAGTTTTTCTAACAGTTGGCTGAGATTGGTTCTGTGCGTAGGATTAGCGCATTCCCAAAAGTAGCTTGAACATCTTTCCTCATCATCTAGTAAGCATTTATCGAAATTAAATTCTACTACACCTCTTTTCAAAGAACGAGTGATATCAAAAAGATTGTAAATTCTGCAAGGATCAAAGTCTCGACGCCGGTCGATGAACGCGATGATATTTTCTAGGTTTGGAGACGCGCGACAGATATCGAGTAAATCGTCAGAAAAATCAATCTTTAATTCAAGCAATTTATCGAAAGTGGCTTTATTTTCTTCACGCGTTGTCATTACGTAAGGCTGACGTAAATATTTATTTGTTTGGATTATAGTGTAGAGCAGATCCGGTGTCATTTCGTAGTCATCGCTAAGCTTACGTAAATAAAAATTATTTATTTCGATTTCTAAGCCAGTCAAATTCGGAAACGCTTCGATGATTTTATTACTCAAAGAACCGCAATCAGGATCTGGTCCGTCTTTCCTGAATATTTCGTCATATGATAATCTCAAAACACGCACATTTTGAAATTGGAATGGGGAAATGGTGTCGACATTTTTGTTTCTTTTAAGGACAGCATTGAAATGACAAACGTTCGGTAAATTCAATTCTAAGAAACCGTCATTCTTTCTAATACTCCTTTGCAATCGGTTTCTAAAGTCTTTGGTGTCCCAGGAATCAATTATTTTCTTTTCTGTTTCCTTTCGCCACGATCGACCCGCGTGTAAATGGCATATTTGTTCACACTCTTCGCGATTCTGACGCATAAACAGTATCATAACCGCATAAATCCCTTCGCATGCGAGACAGAATGGTATTTCTATTACGCTTTTTTCACGATCTTTAGTGAGAAATTTCCAGAAATTATATTGCAACAATGTTAATAAACCGTGAAATACATCATCGGGATATTCGTCTCCTGCTGCGGTTTTTTTTTCCTTTTTCGATAATTTTACTTGCTTTTTGAGTGGTGGCGGAGTTTCGCTGATTTCCCATTCGATTATTCTTCTGTTTTCGATTTCAACAACTACGACTAATTTTGATAATTTTTTTTTATGACAATTACGGCAGATTTCGTACATGTCATCCAACATTATATAGGGGTAGCTTGGAAATACTGTTTCTTCCAAAGAGAAACTGAAAATCAATTCTAACGTTTTAACTCCAGTTTTTATAGCTAGTTCTCTTACAAAACTGTTATCAACAACAGTAGATGGATGTTTATGGTTTAAACGCACTCCAATTTTTTGTAAGTTAAACAGTGATGAGATTTCGATAATTTCCGTTATGTTGTTAAAATCCAGAGTTAATTCTTTTAAAAAAGGAAAATTAAGTTTCAACGATTCAATATCTTCCTCATGTTCTTCTTCCTTATTGAAAGCTCTTTTCCTAGTTGGAGAAATTCTGTTTTCCTTCCCTTTGCAATGGTGATGTTGCGTCAATTCAACATCTTTCTCATCTTCTTCCTCATCAAAAGCTCTTTTCCTAGCTAGAGAAATTCTGTTTTTCTTTCTTTTGCAACATCTACATATTAGTTTTAAAGCGTTCAGATTTGGAAATAAGATGGAAATATTTTTTAGCATTTCGAGAAAGTCGTCTTGGGTGATAGGGTTAGTACCCGTATTAATAATTTCTAGCTTCCCGACACGAAATAACATTTGATATGGCTTTTCTTTCATTAAATTCGTTAATTTTATAAAAGTTTCATGCTGGTCTAAAAAAATAATCAAAGATTTTAAGCGTTCGTATCCGGTTCCCATTGTTCTAAAAACTTTAATGGTTTTAGCAACCGCGGGAACACCATCGGCACAACTTTCTTCAATCATATACTTGGTCAGCGTCAGGGCTATTGATTCGGTCGTCCTGTACGGATTTTGCGTCGCATTTTCAAGAAAGTCTAGAAAGCTCGCCGAGCTCGTTTTCTCTTCGGCCGAATCGAATAGCGGTAAGAGCAGGTTGAAATTTAATTCCTTCGACCCGTATTTTTCGGTCAAATGATTCATAATCAGATCACAGTATACCGAGAACATTTTCGAATCCGAAATTTCGAATGCATCTCGGAGGGACGATGTTTCGAAAACGGCCGTCATCGCTAAATCTTGCAAAGCTTTCACATTCTTTTCCATTTCGAGGTAATAGTAATCGAATTCAGGTTCAAAAAAAGATTAAGGTCGCGCTGCTGTATTTTCTTCACCGAAAACAATCACAACTACCGTATAATAAAAAGTTCTTTTGATTGGCAGATACTGGTCTATAAACGGTATCACCGAAGAGACGTTACTTAATGTTAAAATATTTATTATTTCGACTCCTTTTTATATGCCAGGAATAATAAAAAAATAAATTTATTTATTTATTTAATTTATCTAAAAATTAAAAAAAAATCCATTGTTTTTTTTAGGAAAATGAATATATATATAAGAAAATTATAATTGCTAAGAATTTGAAAAAAATTTATTGCGAGTGAATCCTATAAATACCGGTTCAGTGTTGTGGGAACTTCAAATCGTTGAGCCGCAGCTAACGGAAAGGAAATCTCTCGCACTCCTACTATTTTTATTTCCGTTTTAAACCCACTGCATTTGTTTAGTTATTATTATCTATATATAAAAAATAAGAAATGTTTTCGAGTAAAAGATCAAGCCTTGCGCCACGCGATACTGTTGAAGACGACGAAGGAGCGACGGTCATCAAAATGTACGACAGTTACGACCTGCAAAAACATTTCCTAATGGATGGAAATGCTCTCGACCTGGATAAGTTTAAGAAGCTCCAAGAAATAATAAAGGATGATCCTAAACTTCTAACAAGTCCAGTCGAATATTTGCTGCAGAATCCCTACAATGATTATATGCTTAAGATTCCTAGCGCCATAAAATTTACAATCTGGGAAGACCAAATACACGAAGACGGACATAATTTTTTTGGTAAATTAAATTGGTTCGAATATTTGAAAACCTTAATAATAAAAGTAGATAGCTTTGTAAATTTTAATAGAGCGATTATAAATGCGAGGCCATTAACCCAAATTGAAACGGTAAAATTAATTATGAAGAACAATGATGGAAAATTCAACATCCTTAAAGTGCTTGAAATTTTCCTGAACGTGGTTGACCTCGAAATAAAATGTCAAAAGATAAGCATGTGGTTTGAAAAAACTGAATACACACTATTCGGGTTTAAAAAAATGCTAAAGCAGCAATCAAAAGTAATAGTGATGGATTATAACTGCATTGACGATGTGTGTGAATTCTTATCATCCCGATACTCAATAAATAAAATCAGCTTGTATTTAAACGCTTATGATCAGCCTCCTAACGTCGACTTCGATAAGCTAATTCGCCTACTTCAGAAAGCCAGCCCTACCACCTTACTGGAGATAGTTTTATATTTTAGTCTTAGAAAAAGATCATTCAGGCAGCACAATTCGCATTCGCTGACTACCGATCCTTTGGAACCGGAAAAGTTTTATTTTAGTTCTCATATGCTAAAAAATCTTGTTTTAGCCGCTGACGTTGGAAAAACAACCTACTTCGAATGTCGAGAAAATTTTGACCCCGAGCATCGTAGAATATTGGAATGGAAACTGCAAACTGAGTGGGATTACAGTCAAAATTTTAAATCCTTAAATAATATCACTTCTACCCCAAGGAAAAACTTTTTTAAAAATCTTGTTAGATATGTGACGGTCCCGAACAACCAAGGTAAAAAACAAATCAGTATATTATCTCAGTTTCTATTCATGTTTGTTTGTCAATTTTCATTTTATAGTGAGGAACGTTATTGCCATTGTGAGCGGCATAATAATAAGAGACGATTTTATCGCAAACCTGAAGCGCCCGTCGTTGAAGGAATACCCGATTCGCAAAGCAAAAACATTTGCGTAAAAAATCCGCATAAGAAAGTAAAAACAGATGAAGAGTATTTTGCATCTCAACGCGATAACAAATAAATTACTTTCAAAGAACTTCACATCTCCTTTTCCTTTTTAATGTATATATATATATATATATATATATAAATAACTTTCTCTTTGTCTATTAATAATTTACTGTATGCTAATGAAAGTTATATAAAAAAAATATTTAAAATAAAGGTTTAAATAAATTTTTTGAATTCACAGTTTTTATTCCTAATAAAAAAATTGAATTGTAATACGCTAGAAAATGATCTTAGTTCATAGAAATTTTTCCATAGGTAAGATTAGTCATAGTTTTCGCAAAACCTAACGGAAAAAGTAAAATGGTGCGGGAACCTACTACCTATTCCCGCAGTACTGCGTTACCAAAAACTTAAAAAAAAGCAGCAGCAGCAAAAGCGAGTAAAAATACCGGACTCGCCGCCGCCGCCGCCGCCGCCACCACCGATACCAACACTCATCATCATCATCATCATCATTTCCTCCGAACGAAAGAATTTATTTAAGTCACCAAAAAATTCTCGTATCGTTAATAAAAATGAAAAGAACGAACGAGAGAACCACGATATTTCTTTCCGACGGTGACTTCCAAACCCCCACCCGCCCGTTTAAACGGCCTAAATACTATCTACCCATAATCCCGTCCCGTCGGAAATAAATATCGTCGTTCTTTCCCTGGTTTTTCAACAGAGTAAAAGAGAAAACAAAGAGAAAAAAAAGAGAAGCGCGCGCGCTAGCAGAGTGAGGCACTACGGCAGAACGTACGTACCAAACTTTTTGTCATCGCTTTAGCTATCTTCGACCCCTCCTCCTGCGTTCGTGTATCGTGTGTCGCGTGTCGAGCGTTTGTCGTGTCTGTCGTTAATTAATCGAATACAAAAAAAAATAATACCGCGCCATCGAGACGATGATCATCCGCCATTATTCGAACGAGCTCGAGAACCAACCTCGATCGATTGGTCCTGGCTCGTTTATATAAAAAAAATAAAAATAAAAGGACGGACAATGGACTCGGTCGCCCATTGAACGAACTCTGCAATGAAACGCATCCTAATGAACAAATGCATGCGCGAACGCGAAAATCTTCACTGGGATACGTTCATGTACAGTAATGAAAAATAGACGAATAAGGCGAATGAATCGTCGTCGTCGACGACGCGATATATTTTTTTTTTTTCTATTCGATCGTATTACGTTTGTCGTTTGGTTGGTTGGTTCGAGTGAAAGAGACTCGTTTCTTTCGGAGGGAGGGAGGGATCTCAAGATATTACCGGGCTCCACGACGGGGACGTACGATGACAGGGAGCCCGTGAGCATCTGTCGTCATCAGCGTTCGAAACCTGTGTGTTTGGGGTATAAGTAAGTGTTCGTGAGTAAACCGAATAGGTTTGAAAAATAAAATAAATTTCAGTAGAAGAGAAAGGATTTTTTAAAGGGAACCCGCCCGTATATAACCATAAATACGCAATCGATCACGTAAATACGAGATATGTACGGGCAGATTCGAAAAAAACCATTGTTCGAGCGAACCACTGGGCTCGCTCGCGGATCGATGTTTTTTTGGGGATAGGATAGGAGAGAGGTAAAAAAACGATCGACCCGAAGATCTAACTAACGAACTAACTCACTAAAGAGCTAGACAAACCTAACGCTATTTCGAACGCTTCGGACAAATTTTCACCCTCGGAAAGAAAAGGAAGGCATCTCTCCGAGGACTAACTGACTACCGCCGTGTAATTTTAGTTT
Source organism: Trachelipus rathkii (assembly GCA_015478945.1). NCBI lineage: Eukaryota > Metazoa > Arthropoda > Malacostraca > Isopoda > Trachelipodidae > Trachelipus > Trachelipus rathkii. Next base: position 12,345 of record JABUQX010029782.1, read on the forward strand.
ATTTATCTAATCGCTATGATGGAAAGACACCGTATGACGTCCGAAGGCGACTCGGCTAGTCGAATCCTTTTCTTCGTGAATCCCCTTTTTCAGTGCGACGGTCCTATCCCCACCTGTGAACTTTGGGGCGATCTTGGAAAGCATGTATCCTTCCGTCCAAGGAGTTTATATACCCGCCCAGCCCCGATAAAAATCCACGCTCTAAGACCTTCTCTCGTCGATCGGAACTTGGACTTTGGCTTTCGGGTGAACGCCCTAATGTTCGGACATGCGCACCCCTACGGCGTTTCCACTTTCCGATCGATTCATCGAGACTAAGACCGAACCGTTCGATCGTCATACGGTGATAAAGGAATACGAAAGAGCGAACAGCAAAATAGATTGAAAAAAATAGTCGAAGGGTTTGGATAGATTTAAAGAGGAAGAAATAAATATTTGGATATGAGCGTGGGTGTGTACCTATCGTGTTTTAGGTGTCAAATGAGATTTTACTATCCATCAGCGGTGTTCGAAATACTTACTGGACTCCGCGTCGCTTAGTTAACAGTAACCGGTCGCCTTATCCACTAAGCCATTCACGTTCCCAGAAAAGGAACGTTTCAAGCGTAGTTTTTAAAGCTCCCGGTTTTCTCATTCCATAATTACCTGTGGAAAAAACTTTGCATATTACGTTAGTTATATGGTCCCTAATCTAAAAAAAAAAAAAAAAATCCTTAAATCTAAAAAAAACATGCCTTAAAAACTAAAAAATAAACGCCCGTGCTAAAAAGCGGCACGGAAAAAGTAAAATGGTTCGGGAACCTACTACCTATTCCCGCAGTACTGCGTTACCAAAAACTTTAAAAAAAAAACAGCAGCAGAAGCGAGTAAAAATACCGTACTCGCCGCCGCCGCCACCGACCGATACCAACACTCATCATCATCATCATCATCATCATTTCCTCCGAACGGAAGAATTTATTCAAGTCACCAAAAAATTCTCGTATCGTTAATAAAAATGAAAAGAACGAACGAGAGAACCACGATATTTCTTTCCGACGGTGACTTCCAAACCCCCACCCGCCCGTTTAAACGGCCTACATACTATCTACCCATATCCCGTCCCGTCGGAAATAAATATCGTCGTTCTTTCCCTGGTTTTTCAACAGAGTAAAAGAGAAAACAAAGAGAAAAAAAGAGAAAGCGCGCGCGCTAGCAGAGTGAGGCACTACGGCAGAACGTACGTACCAAACTTTTTGTCATCGCTTTAGCTATCTTGGACCCCTCCTCCTGCGTTCGTGTATCGTGTGTCGCGTGTCGCGTGTTTGTCGTGTCTGTCGTTAATTAATCGAATACAAAAAAAAAATAATACCGCGCCATCGAGACGATGATCATCCGCCATTATTCGAACGAGCTCGAGAACCAACCTCGATCGATTGGTCCTGGCTCGTTTATATAAAAAAAATAAAAATAAACGGACGGACAATGGACTCGGTCGCCCATTGAACGAACTGCAATGAAACGCATCCTAATGAACAAATGCATGCGCGAACGCGAAAATCTTCACCGGGATGCGTTCATGTACAGTAATGAAAAATAGACGAATAAGACGAATGAATCGTCGTCGTCGACGACGCGATATATTTTTTTTTCTATTCGATCGTATTACGTTTGTCGTTTGGTTTGTCGTTTGGTTGGTTCGAGTAACAGAGACTCGTTTCTTTCGGAGGGAGGAATCTCAAGATATTACCGGGCTCCACGACGGGGACGTACGATGACAGGGAGCCCGTGAGCATCTGTCGTCATCAGCGTTCGAAACCTGTGTGTTTGGGGTATAAGTAAGTGTTCGTGAGTAAACCGAATAGGTTTGAAAAATAAAATAAATTTCAGTAGAAGAGAAAGGATTTTTTAAAGGGAACCCGCCCGTATATAACCATAAATACGCAATCGATCACGTAAATACGAGATATGTACGGGCAGATTCGAAAAAAACCATTGTTCGAGCGAACCACTGGGCTCGCTCGCGGATCGATGTTTTTTTGGGGATAGGATAGGAGAGAGGTAAAAAAAACTATCGACCCGAAGATCTAACTAACGAACTAACTCACTAAAGAGCTAGACAAACCTAACGCTATTTCGAACGCTTCGGACAAATTTTCACCCTCGGAAAGAAAAGGAAGGCATCTCTCCGAGGACTAACTGACTACCGCCGTGTAATTTTAGTTTATTTATCTAATCGCTATGATGGAAAGACACCGTATGACGTCCGAAGGCGACTCGGCTAGTCGAATCCTTTTCTTCGTGAATCCCCTTTTTCAGTGCGACGGTCCTATCCCCACCTGTGAACTTTGGGGCGATCTTGGAAAGCATGTATCCTTCCGTCCAAGGAGTTTATATACCCGCCCAGCCCCGATAAAAATCCACGCTCTAAGACCTTCTCTCGTCGATCGGAACTTGGACTTTGGCTTTCGGGTGAACGCCCTAATGTTCGGACATGCGCACCCCTACGGCGTTTCCACTTTTCCGATCGATTCATCGAGACTAAGACCGAACCGTTCGATCGTCATACGGTGATAAAGGAATACGAAAGAGCGAACAGCAAAATAGATTGAAAAAAATAGTCGAAGGGTTTGGATAGATTTAAAGAGGAAGAAATAAATATTTGGATATGAGCGTGGGTGTGTACCTATCGTGTTTTAGGTGTCAAATGAGATTTTACTATCCATCAGCGGTGTTCGAAATACTTACTGGACTCCGCGTCGCTTAGTTAACAGTAACCGGTCGCCTTATCCACTAAGCCATTCACGTTCCCAGAAAAGGAACGTTTCAAGCGTAGTTTTTAAAGCTCCCGGTTTTCTCATTCCATAATTACCTGTGGAAAAAACTTTGCATATTACGTTAGTTATATGGTCCCTAATCTAAAAAAAATAAAAAAAAATCCTTAAATCTAAAAAAAACATGCCTTAAAAACTAAAAAATAAACGCCCGTGCTAAAAAGCGGCACGGAAAAAGTAAAATGGTTCGGGAACCTACTACCTATTCCCGCAGTACTGCGTTACCAAAAACTTTAAAAAAAAAGCAGCAGCAGAAGCGAGTAAAAATACCGTACTCGCCGCCGCCGCCGCCACCGATACCAACACTCATCATCATCATCATCATCATTTCCTCCGAACGGAAGAATTTATTTAAGTCACCAAAAAATTCTCGTATCGTTAATAAAAATGAAAAGAACGAACGAGAGAACCACGATATTTCTTTCCGACGGTGACTTCCAAACCCCCACCCGCCCGTTTAAACGGCCTACATACTATCTACCCATATCCCGTCCCGTCGGAAATAAATATCGTCGTTCTTTCCCTGGTTTTCCAACAGAGTAAAAGAGAAAACAAAGAGAAAAAAAGAAACGCGCGGGAACTAACAGAGGGATCCATTACTGCAATAAGTAAGTACCACTAGACTTTTTGTCATCGCTTTAGCTATCTTCGACCCCTCCTCCTGCGTTCGTGTATCGTGTGTCGCGTGTCGCGTGTTTGTCGTGTCTGTCGTTAATTAATCGAATACAAAAAAAAATAATACCGCGCCATCGAGACGATGATCATCCGCCATTATTCGAACGAGCTCGAGAACCAACCTCGATCGATTGGTCCTGGCTCGTTTATATAAAAAAAATAAAAATAAACGGACGGACAATGGACTCGGTCGCCCATTGAACGAACTGCAATGAAACGCATCCTAATGAACAAATGCATGCGCGAACGCGAAAATCTTCACCGGGATGCGTTCATGTACAGTAATGAAAAATAGACGAATAAGACGAATGAATCGTCGTCGTCGACGACGCGATATATTTTTTTTTCTATTCGATCGTATTACGTTTGTCGTTTGGTTTGTCGTTTGGTTGGTTCGAGTAACAGAGACTCGTTTCTTTCGGAGGGAGGAATCTCAAGATATTACCGGGCTCCACGACGGGGACGTACGATGACAGGGAGCCCGTGAGCATCTGTCGTCATCAGCGTTCGAAACCTGTGTGTTTGGGGTATAAGTAAGTGTTCGTGAGTAAACCGAATAGGTTTGAAAAATAAAATAAATTTCAGTAGAAGAGAAAGGATTTTTTAAAGGGAACCCGCCCGTATATAACCATAAATACGCAATCGATCACGTAAATACGAGATATGTACGGGCAGATTCGAAAAAAACCATTGTTCGAGCGAACCACTGGGCTCGCTCGCGGATCGATGTTTTTTTGGGGATAGGATAGGAGAGAGGTAAAAAAAACTATCGACCCGAAGATCTAACTAACGAACTAACTCACTAAAGAGCTAGACAAACCTAACGCTATTTCGAACGCTTCGGACAAATTTTCACCCTCGGAAAGAAAAGGAAGGCATCTCTCCGAGGACTAACTGACTACCGCCGTGTAATTTTAGTTTATTTATCTAATCGCTATGATGGAAAGACACCGTATGACGTCCGAAGGCGACTCGGCTAGTCGAATCCTTTTCTTCGTGAATCCCCTTTTTCAGTGCGACGGTCCTATCCCCACCTGTGAACTTTGGGGCGATCTTGGAAAGCATGTATCCTTCCGTCCAAGGAGTTTATATACCCGCCCAGCCCCGATAAAAATCCACGCTCTAAGACCTTCTCTCGTCGATCGGAACTTGGACTTTGGCTTTCGGGTGAACGCCCTAATGTTCGGACATGCGCACCCCTACGGCGTTTCCACTTTTCCGATCGATTCATCGAGACTAAGACCGAACCGTTCGATCGTCATACGGTGATAAAGGAATACGAAAGAGCGAACAGCAAAATAGATTGAAAAAAATAGTCGAAGGGTTTGGATAGATTTAAAGAGGAAGAAATAAATATTTGGATATGAGCGTGGGTGTGTACCTATCGTGTTTTAGGTGTCAAATGAGATTTTACTATCCATCAGCGGTGTTCGAAATACTTACTGGACTCCGCGTCGCTTAGTTAACAGTAACCGGTCGCCTTATCCACTAAGCCATTCACGTTCCCAGAAAAGGAACGTTTCAAGCGTAGTTTTTAAAGCTCCCGGTTTTCTCATTCCATAATTACCTGTGGAAAAAACTTTGCATATTACGTTAGTTATATGGTCCCTAATCTAAAAAAAATAAAAAAAAATCCTTAAATCTAAAAAAAACATGCCTTAAAAACTAAAAAATAAACGCCCGTGCTAAAAAGCGGCACGGAAAAAGTAAAATGGTTCGGGAACCTACTACCTATTCCCGCAGTACTGCGTTACCAAAAACTTTAAAAAAAAAACAGCAGCAGAAGCGAGTAAAAATACCGTACTCGCCGCCGCCGCCGCCACCGATACCAACACTCATCATCATCATCATCATTTCCTCCGAACGGAAGAATTTATTTAAGTCACCAAAAAATTCTCGTATCGTTAATAAAAATGAAAAGAACGAACGAGAGAACCACGATATTTCTTTCCGACGGTGACTTCCAAACCCCCACCCGCCCGTTTAAACGGCCTACATACTATCTACCCATATCCCGTCCCGTCGGAAATAAATATCGTCGTTCTTTCCCTGGTTTTTCAACAGAGTAAAAGAGAAAACAAAGAGAAAAAAGAGAAGCGCGCGCTAGCAGAGTGAGGCACTACGGCAGAACGTACGTACCACGAAACTTTTTGTCATCGCTTTAGCTATCTTGGACCCCTCCTCCTGCGTTCGTGTATCGTGTGTCGCGTGTCGCGTGTTTGTCGTGTCTGTCGTTAATTAATCGAATACAAAAAAAAATAATACCGCGCCATCGAGACGATGATCATCCGCCATTATTCGAACGAGCTCGAGAACCAACCTCGATCGATTGGTCCTGGCTCGTTTATATAAAAAAAATAAAAATAAACGGACGGACAATGGACTCGGTCGCCCATTGAACGAACTGCAATGAAACGCATCCTAATGAACAAATGCATGCGCGAACGCGAAAATCTTCACCGGGATGCGTTCATGTACAGTAATGAAAAATAGACGAATAAGACGAATGAATCGTCGTCGTCGACGACGCGATATATTTTTTTTTCTATTCGATCGTATTACGTTTGTCGTTCGTGATTTGTCTGCGGTGTGAGTAAGTGAGTGGCGGCGGGATCGAAAGATATTCCCAGGCTCCACGACGGGGACGTACGATGACAGGGAGCCCGTAAGCCTTCGTCCTTCATCGCGTTCGAAACCTGTATGTGTTTGGGGTATAAGTAAGTGTTCGTGAGTAAACCGAATAGGTTTGAAAAATAAAATAAATTTCAGTAGAAGAGAAAGGATTTTTTAAAGGGAACCCGCCCGTATATAACCATAAATACGCAATCGATCACGTAAATACGAGATATGTACGGGCAGATTCGAAAAAAACCATTGTTCGAGCGAACCACTGGGCTCGCTCGCGGATCGATGTTTTTTTGGGGATAGGATAGGAGAGAGGTAAAAAAACGATCGACCCGAAGATCTAACTAACGAACTAACTCACTAAAGAGCTAGACAAACCTAACGCTATTTCGAACGCTTCGGACAAATTTTCACCCTCGGAAAGAAAAGGAAGGCATCTCTCCGAGGACTAACTGACTACCGCCGTGTAATTTTAGTTTATTTATCTAATCGCTATGATGGAAAGACACCGTATGACGTCCGAAGGCGACTCGGCTAGTCGAATCCTTTTCTTCGTGAATCCCCTTTTTCAGTGCGACGGTCCTATCCCCACCTGTGAACTTTGGGGCGATCTTGGAAAGCATGTATCCTTCCGTCCAAGGAGTTTATATACCCGCCCAGCCCCGACATAAATCCACGCTCTAAGACCTTCTCTCGTCGATCGGAACTTGGACTTTGGCTTTCGGGTGAACGCCCTAATGTTCGGACATGCGCACCCCTACGGCGTTTCCACTTTT
>JABUQX010029783.1:0-10000 GCA_015478945.1 Trachelipus rathkii
ATTTTTAATTTTTCTGCAAAATTTTATTTGCAGTTGATAACTCGTCAATGTAAGGATTTTAGTATAGAAAGAAACTATTACGCATAAGCCTCTCACATTCGTACAGGTGATACACAAACTATACAGTAGGATATATGTTCATAAAATATATGACATATATGTAAAATATATAAATTTCAATAAATATTTTTATCAATATTTATTCTAGTTGCATTTCAGAACATTTTAAAAACATCTGTTAATAAGTAAATAAGCAGACGACAAAATTTTACAGTTATAATACAAGTCCCGTATAACTGCGTACAAACTGGAAATATCTGGTATGAAGCCCAATGAACGCCGTATATAATATCCTTTACTATCTTATAAAATCAACCCCTTATTACATACAAAAACTAGGCCTCCAACAACTATCTTTGAACGATTTAAGAATCTAGAATATTTCTATATTCTATGATTAACAAAATCAATAATACAGTATTTTATCTATATAATTATATATATACCATCTATATAATAATAATATATTTATTGTTCAAGTAATAAAAAATTTATATAAAAGAAAAAAAATATGTTAAAAGATATTTTTTAACCGGCCTCGCATGAAAATATTGAAACAAGGAATCTATGTTTCAGCAACGCGAGGCTACACAAACTTTGATTACGTCACTACGTCCACAGGTGCCGCTTCCAATCAGAATTAAGCAAATATCGTATATATATTACTTATAACAGGCGAGGATTGAACCCAAATGACAAATGGCTATAGTTATGAAAATAAAAAATATATTTTACATAAGCTATATGAAAAAGAAAATTGTTTTACTTACAGTATTCGTATTTTATATACATACGAACAGTACCTGAAGACATTTCTTTAGTTCATAATAATATAATACCAGATTAATTTTCTTCTCAAAGACATCTAAATCTGCTCCGAGAATGATGGATCCGTGGAGGAATGGAAAATATGATTCGCAACTTGTATACTTCTGCTCCCCGAAAATGATCCTTTTGAAAAAATTGAAATGCTTCTCCAATGCTCTTTGTAGCATAAAAGAATATCTTCAGACCAATGTAGAGTAAAGTCGCCTCAATAATCTTGAAGTATATTGTAGATAATATAAAAGATTTTCAGTGTAAACGATGCTAGAAGGTTCTGTTTAAACGGTCGCCATTCTATTTCTTAGCAAGTGTTTTGTAATCAACTTTCCTTTCATACAGGTACTTGCGTTGATTGGGTTTATACCCCGTGTGCTCTAAAGAAATAGACAAATCAAAACTTCCCGAAGATTGCTTTACTAGACAGGATGATGGACTCATCAGTGGCTACAAACTCCATCTACTATTGGTCACTTGGTAAAGAAGAAGAGGCTTGAATGAGACGATGCACATATAAGAATAATCTTTAATAGTATATCTTATATATTTATATATTTATATATATATATATATCCTTGTGAAATAATAATGTAGAATATAGAAGTCACATTCCTTTAATAAAATAGTTCAGTAAATAATATCTTTATCCTTATCAACAGAAATGCGTAGCAGAGATTGTCAACTTTATTTACAATAATAATTCTTCTTAAATATAATACAAATATTCATGAGCATTTAAATAGAAATCGAGTCTGTAATAAATCTTTGAGAGAGCGTGGTTTCGTGGAACATTAAATACACTTGTGAGAGAGAGAGAGGTAAACAACTTGATATATTAAAAGATTCTTGGAACATAGATATGCGATGCTGCACAAATAGTCTTTGCATAAACATTTATATCTTGTAGAGTATAACAGTGAAATATCTTCTTGTAGAATTTATCATACAATGTGTTATGGAATAATTAGACTTACTGTATTCTGCGACAGTAGAATGAATAGACAATGATGCGGTCTCTTCAACGACCAAAGGAAAATAGTAGCTTATCTTAAGCATAAATTCAACACGAATAAATATTAGGAATGGCTTCACTTTTATAATAAATTATTTCACTTGTAAATTATAATATCACGTGAGTTATCTTAAAACATTAGATTAACTCTTAGAATGCTAAAAACACAAATAGCACTTTCTGCGTAGCAGCAGTCTCTGTACACGACTCTCTCGCACGAAAACCAACGTCAGACTCTCTCGACTAATACTGTACATTATACTATATACTATAATAATATTCAGGGCTTAACAACAGATGGCGCAGTTGCCCTTCAACCTACTTTTATTATACAAACTTTGCAATAGAATTCTAATGTATTGTTTTTCTCTTTATCTATATGCGTGGATTATATAATGTATATAATTCTAGCCGTATATATATGTCAAAAGTTTTTTTTTCAAATTATAAAATTAATCAGTCTTTAAATATAAAGATTTTTTTTGGTGAAGGGAGAGCCATATCTTTCGCTTGCGGGAGAGTGGAAGACCTGTTGATTTAAATTTCTAAAAAGAAAAACGCTTTTGCCTTAAAGCACACACACACTGGACTCCACGCCCCCGCAAAGTTTCCCCGCCCCCGAATTTGGGGGGCCCCTTGCTATTGTTGCCCCTTCTTCCAGAAGCTAGCTAGGTGTAGTATACCGGTATATAGTACAATTTATTATTATTTTTGTTTATATGTATATATTTTTGATACTTTTTTTTTGTTTTTCTTAAATTTCATTATTTCTTGTTCATTCTTTTTTTTTCATATGGATATATATATGTATGCATATATGCATATATATATATATGATTTTCATTTTTATTAATTATTCATAGTTAGATAGATTTGTTGGGAAAAATTTAATTTTCGTAATCTTATAATAAATACCTTAATTGTGTCTTTCTTTAATTATCAAGGCTGCCGAGGGTTTTATTGTAAGTTTTTGTCTGATGGTAAATAAAATTTGAGTAACAAAGGGGGAAAAATAGTAAGTACCTTCCAAATCGTTGTGGCTGCAGAATTCTGAAATATTGCTAACATACATGGTGCATACTTTACGTGGGATTTTAGAGCATATTGATCCAACCTTAATATTGTCAACAGGTAATCCATTCGAAATAATCAAGTAGATTGTAGAGCCGGAAATACTAGAAGGGACGGCATATCCAAAGAAAGCTTCCACTGTACTAAGAAGAGAGAAATCCTCCACCCAAGAAAGAAAGAATTCAGGACATCGCTGTGGAACATCTCCATTTTGTGCCTGAACCTTTCCAGAAAGCAGTGTGCTCGTCCAGACTTACAGGTGAGCACGTCTTTCTATTGTGGTGGGGACTAAAAACCTACCACATAAAGTGGTAGCAGAGCGTAGTTGTTTCTTCTAGGAATACTACTGGCTCTGCAGCTGAGTGTTGACAAAGTGTCACTCAGTCTCCACTATCGTCCCACAATCATGACCGACGGAATGAATGATTTAATAGAGAACAGGAAGACCGAAGATGGGAAAACACCACCACTTGATTCCGTCCCCCTTCCACCGAATCCTACTAATATGCAGTCCAGTGTTGTCACTGCAGATCCAGAAGATCAGAGAGCGACGCAGAATCCAGCGGTAGTTACTGTGGATGCTCAGTTCTTCCAATCAGTGTTGCAACAGAACACCAAGCTGATGGAAAAAATGACTGCCTTGATATCCGCTATGGAGGTTGATAGGAAACCCAAGAAGATGATTCCTTTGGGAAAATTTAAGATCGAGACTGGGGAAACAATGGTCCAGTTTTTCGACAGATTCGAGCAGTTTTGCGCTGTGCAATACCCCGGATCAACAGAGGGAATGGTGGCCTTATTGGGAAGCCATCTCCTGGGGTCTGCTTTGGAGGCTTACAATATAGTCGCCGCGACATCGGCCGAATATCCCTTCGTGAAGTCCCAACTTTTGCAGTGGTTCAGAGAACACTTGAAGAAGAAAGTAAATACAGAAACAGCTGAATTTACAAAAGCCGTAATGAAAGAAGAGGAAGATGTGCCCCTGTTTGCTTTAAGATTGTTGGGGCTGGCGCAAAGAGCATTTCCAGGAAATGATGTAAAAAGAATGCCTATGGTGCGAGAAAAGTTCTTGGATAGTGTGCCGGAAGAGGTCAAGATTCGAGTAGAAACTGCATTAATGGGAGTAGAGGTAACCCAGGGTTCAGTAACCCCTTGGGAGCAGTTAGTAATAATGGTGGACAAGGTATACCGCGGAAATAAGAAGAACGAAAATCCGGCCGTAGAAATAGTTGATTTGACTCAGTCATTACAAATGTCCACCATTCCCATGCAACATCAAATGGCATTACCCAGATATGATACTCAGGAGGGATTGTGTTGTTGCCGACAAATGCAAACACAACCCCAGCTTCGAGCTGTAACATCTCAAAGAAACGATAATAATGCTGCTAACAATGCAACACCAATATCGTCAAGTAATTATAGGCCACCAAGATATGAATCATCAAATCAAATCACAACAAGAGAATTTAGAAATGGGCAGAGAAATTATCAACAAAGAAACCAAAATGGCTCCGCAGTTCCAACCTGCAACCATTGCAAGAAGAGAGGACATAACATGAGTGATTGTTGGAATCGGCCACAATGTATGTATTGTGGTAAACGAGGTCATGTCATAGAGGATTGCTACCTTGAACAAAATCGATGTCTAAAGTGTAAAGAGGTAGGCCATTTAGTAGGGGATTGTCCCAATGGTCGAGGCCAAACTCCGGCACAACCAAGAATAACGTGTCCCTTTTGTCAAAATGAACATTTGGGAAAAGATTGCCCACAAAGATCGGGAAACGGGGGAGCTCTGGCATGGAAGACCTCATGCCAGAAGCCGCAGCAACAGCAGAAGTAATAGACGAATATGAAGGGGGAGCTTGGGGAATTGAGGTCGAGGAGGATGATCCTGGAGGGTCGCAGGAGATTCCTCGCGAAATTTTTCACCAAACGACATCGGTCCAGGTGCCCCCAATAACAATCTTTGAGAGCCCTCACGGGCAGGACCAGTTGACACAGGCGTCCGTATTAGTTACAGTTAGTGATAAAGACATCCCACCTGATGATAATTATGACCGAGTTGGGGAAAACTCACCTGCCGTAACTACGATTAATTATGAAAACGAACCAGAACCAGCAGTAGTAAAAGAAAACAGGAAGGAAACCAAAGAGGAGGATGAGAGCTCAGAGAACATCATTCATTATCATATTATAAGAGCTCCCCAAAAGACCTTAATCTTGCAAAGTTACCAATAGTGGGATCAACCAACCTATGGAGCCTCTTACAGCGTTTGTAGATACGGGTGCAGAGGTGAGCCTTATATCGGCCAGCTGTTTCCATCTGTTAGACAAAAAGAAAAGTCCAATCTTGCCCACCGCTTTTCGAGGCGTCACTGGAATAGGAAGTGTCCGATTTCCAGTTTTAGGAGAAATAATGATCGCATTACGTTTATCCACCAATTATGTCCTGAAGCCTGGTCGCTTTGTCGTCGTGCCAGATCAATTGTCCGAATACGACTTGGTTTTGGGATATGACATTCTTAATCAAGAACATCTTTTACCTGATCTGTACCACAAAGAATTGGTAATCCGACGTGGGAATTATGTACAGACAGTAGCGGTGGATATGAGACAAGGTTTACCAAGGGAAGAGACCTGTACCTTGGTAGAAGCTGTGAGTATTGCACCGCTGCGGTGTATGGTGGTAGAAATTGAAAGAAAAGGACGACCAATTCCTATAAAACAACCCGTACTGGTGGAGGCTTGGCGGGATTTGTCAAAAGATATCAGATTTGAACATTCCTTAGTAAATTTTTCGGGCGATAAAGCTTTAGTAATTTTGCAAAACACGGGTGAAACAACAAGAACTTTAAAAAAGGGAACAATTGTAGGACAATTGGAGGAAATTATTACAGTGGAGGATCCCACTGTGAATGTAGTCGAATTAAATGAGCAAAGTCCTAATGAATACTCCGAATGGACTCCTGAGCACTTAGTTAGCGCTTTTAGATTGAATGAGGCGGATTTAACGGCAGATCAAAGGAATCAGGTCATTGAATTATTGATGCGTTATCCCTCTGTCTCGAGTTTGGGAGATTCTGACGTGGGCTGCACAAATGTCATTAAGCATAAGATCGAAACTATGACGGAAGATCCTGTGCAAGTGCCAGTCAGAAGGCTACAAGGCCCCATGCTCAGAGAAATCGAGGCAGATTGCAAGAAATTGGAAAATGAAGGAATTATCCAGAGGAGCAAGTCCCCATACTCAGCCCCAGTGGTACCCATTAGAAAGAAAGATGGTTCAATCAGATTGTGTATTGACTACCGGGAATTGAATAAAATCACAAAGGGAGATAGTTTTCTTATTCCAAATCTGATTGATATGTTGTTTAGTCTCCAAGGCATGAAATATTTTACAACAATAGATTTAATTAAAGGTTATTATCAGGTAGAAATGGAAGAGACAAGTATTGAGAAAACCGCTTTCACCACTCCGTTGTCTCATTGGGAATTTTTACGTATGCCGTTTGGAGTGAAGAACGGCCCGGCCACTTTCCAACGAGGGATGAGATTTGCTCTGTCGCATATACCCTGGAACGAGTGTATGGTGTATCTGGATGATGTCCTCATTATCAGTGAAACGTTTGAAGAGCATCTGGAAATTTTAGAAAAGGTATTGTCAGCATTTGAAGAAACGGGATTCAAAATAAAACCGGCCAAAACTTTCCTCTTAAGAAAGGAGGTCCAGTATTTGGGTCATAGAGTGTCCGAACACGGTATGATCCCTTTGGAAAACAATTTACAGGGAATAATGCAGTTCCCGGTACCAACCACCGTTAGGAAATTACGGAAATTTCTGGGCATGGTGAATTTCTATAGGCGTCACATCGCCCATTGCTCGGAAATAGCCAAACCACTTTTCGAATTATTGAGTAGCAAGACTCTAAAGTGGACCGAACCATGTCAGAGCGCCTTTGTGGCATTGAAGGAAGCTTTAACATCACCACAGATCCTGTCATACCCAGATAGATCAGAAAAAGCAAACCCATTATTGTTGTACGTGGACGCCTCAGATATCGGGGCAGGAGCGTGTCTTTCCCAGATCCAAACCGGGGAAGAACGTCCTATAGCTTTCATCTCCACAACCTTTAACAAAGCTGAACAACGATATAGTACTACAGAAAAGGAAGTTGCTGCAATACGATGGGCTGTGAAGGCATTAAAACCTTTCCTTTATGGAATAAGAGTAGTTATTTATACAGATCATCAGCCGCTTTTATATTTGCATAGTATGCCGTTAGTAAACGCACGAGTAGCTCGCACGCTTGAAGAAATCAATGATATAGACTACGAGCTAAGGTATATTCCGGGAAAAGAAAACATAGTGGCTGATGCTTTATCTCGATCCCCGATCGGGGAAGCCTTTGACGAACAAGAGATTTTCCCGGTGAACGCCCTTCCTGGGGGATTTTCTGAGGTTAAAATTCCTGGAGGGGGTGATTCGCTCTTTCAAGCTTGCTCTGTTGCTTTATATGGTTCAATTGAAAATCATCTGAAGATACGACAAGAAGTGGTTAAAGAATTGCTAGAAAATAGGAGTAAGTATGGATTACCATCTGGAAGAGATGCTAGGCAAGTGACCAAACAATTACATCTCCTGAGACAACCAGGTCAGTTCCCTATGACACAGGTTATGGCATTTGCAAAGTTACATCGTTTGCAGGTTTGGGTGTATTATGGGGACTCGAAGCCGTTGAAGTTCGGGAAGGATACCGAGAAGAATATTTGCCATCTTTTATGTTGTGGGGGAGTCCACTATAATCTTTTGTTGCCCCTGGTCATGCAAATGAATAGAGAAACAGATATAGCCAGCACTAATGTAGTGACCCCAGTGGAGGAATTCCCGGAGTGGACATTATTGGACGAATCAATGGAAGAAAAGAGCGCTACTGAAGCGGTACCACCTACTAAAGCTCCCCAAAACACCGGTGGGGAGGTGGAAAGAGATTCGGGATATCCTCGGATACATCAGATAGTGATAGATCAAGATAATATCATAGATCCCTTGGAAATTGACCATGACGACATTGATAAGTTACAAAAATCAGACTACCTATTAAGACGCTTAAAAAGAGCGATATTACAAAAATTGCCCTTCAACGGGCCATTGAAACCTTTTGCGCGTGTCAGTAAGTACATATATCTGAGGAATGATCGGTTATACAGGGAGTTTCCTACGGGAGAGTTTGCATTGATTGTCCCACATTATTATTTGACTGAGGTAGCAATAAAAACACATTGGAGGTTTGCCCATATAGGAAAACACAAATTACATTCTCTGCTTATAAATTGGATATGGCATCCTAAAATCACAGCAATTTGTAATGATATCGCCACCACATGTTATAAGTGCCAAGCATGTAAGATTTCTAATATCCTATACGTTCCGCCCACACTAAAAATAATCACTTCAAGACCTTTTGAATTGGTGGCGATGGATTTGATACAATTCCCTTGTTCAGCCCAAGGGAATAATTATGCATTGGTGATGGTAGATCATTACACAAAATGGGTGGCTGCTGTTCCGCTGCGGAACAAACAAAGTATCAACGTAGCCAGCGCATTTCAACATCGAATATTGCCATTTCTACAAAAGTTACCGGAACGACTTCTAACAGACAACGGCAGAGAATTTATAGGGCCTGAATTTGAAGATCTTTTAAAACGACAACAGATTAAACATGTACTGACTACTCCTTATACACCATCCTCCAATGGAGCTGTCGAGCGGGTCAATCGTACCATTAGTCAGTACCTTAGAATGTCCATCAAGAAGTCAAATAGGTGGGATGAAGAATTATCACAGGTTTTACTGGTTTACAATCATACAACTCATTCAGAGACGAACATGACTCCCTGTGCAAATATACTAAAAAGGGCGCATGAATTACATACCGGACTTCCTTTGCCTGTTGAGGAAGAACGTTGGTCAGATAGTCACGAGAGATTTGTTCCTTATGAGTTACATCAGATGGTGGGATTAAAAGTTCATCTTCCCGGAAACCTGACTAAAAATAAATTCCACCCTAGATATAGTGGCCCTTATGAAGTGATCAAGGTAAATGACAACAAGGTCACCTATACAATAAAATCCGCAAAGGACGGGAAGCAATATAAAGCTCACCATAAGCAATTAAGGATATGGAAAATGCCCCCTGATTATTTGATGAATAATCCGACATTCCAACGATATGCGCTAAATGAAGATCGAGAATCAGTGTTGTATGATGAAGAGAAAGTTGAGGAAGTTTTCAATGATAATGAAGTGGAGGTACCAATAACTGAACCTGACGAGATAAATGATTTTGATAATGATGATGACGACGATGACGATGATTCATTTGTAGGATTCACTATTGATGAAGAAATATTAGCTACCATTAAAAACAAATTTAAAGAACTTTTAAAAGAACAGGAAAAGATAAATTTAGGGTTAGGAAAAATATTAGATAAGGAAATAGGAAGTAGGCAGATAGAATTAGATAGTACGTTAGGATACGATAGTATAGTTCATAGGGAAGAGGTAGAATTTAATGAATACTTAGAATGGGACACCTCTGATTTGATTGAGGAGGCAGAATACCGTTGGGAATCTATGAGAGTTCCACCGGAAAATTTGAGGGAATCTTACCCTACTGATAAAACCTTTGAAGAACGCATTCAAGCATATTCAACCCCTATAGTGGGAATACCCCTAAATGAAGAAGCCGAAATAGAGGCATACTTAGATATTGAGCAAGGTGAAGAAGATCAGCAAATGTTTTCTGATGAACTGTCCTTTGAAGGTTTCGAAGATGTAGATAGATTAGTAATTGACCGGCTAACGGAGCTTACGTCAACAAGAGAAAGCAATACTCGTCCTTATACTCGGTCGCGGGGGCCGTGTCAGGACTTACCAATCGTATTTCCCTTCATGATAGAAAGGAGACCACGAAATAAAAAGAAAAATTAAAATAAGATAGAAACACTTTTTAAAGAAATAAATATAGG
>JABUQX010029783.1:17500-25000 GCA_015478945.1 Trachelipus rathkii
TGAAACAACAAATTCAGGTAAGGCTAATTTAGATTCACAATTGTACTTATATATCACTTTTTTAAAACCTTATAAGCGATTATCTATTGGAATCAGATTTTTTGATGAAACGGAAATGTGCGTTCGTGAAGAATTCATTGAATTTGCATTATTAGAAGCCATGGATGCAAAAACCATAGCAAGTGTTATTGATTGTTTTAATGACAAGAATGGCCTAGATCCAAACAAATGCGTTGGACAAGCTTACGATGGCTGCTCAGCTATGGCAAGGAAATAAGGAAGAGTACAAAGGATAATGCGAAAAAAATACATAAAAAAGCTTTATATTTTCATTGTGCGAGTCATCGACTGAATCTTGTAGTAATATCTAAAATCCACAATAATGTACCCAATATTAAAGACAATATCAATTTCTTTCGTGAATCCGTTTTAAGAAGAAAATACATAAGCAGTATTCCAGCCTTTTGCGAGACGCGATGGTCTGAAAAATACAGCAGTATTTCAATATTCATGACATATTTTGTGGATATAGTGCAGGGTCTGGAAAACTTGGCAAAAGTAGGTAATGTTGCTACAAGAAAAAATTCATTTCAGCTGTATTATGCTGTCACAAAATCTGTTTTTTTTCTTATTTCAACCTGCATTATAGCCAAATATTCGGCTTTGTTGGAACCAGCCGTGAATAATCTACAGTCGAAAAGCTTAGACCTTCTTCAATGCTCGAACCATGAGAAGAAAATTCTTTCCCTTGTGAAAGATCACCGCTCAAATAACAACGATACGATAAAAGAAATTTATACAAGGATAAAGCAGATAGCTGAAAATCTTATGGTTGATCTTCAGCCAGCGATGAAAAGATTTGTCTATTTGGCAAACCAAGCAAATGAGCAAAGCTTAGCCAGAAATTACCCATACACACATGGGGTTGAAAGTGGGTAGTCGTACAACATTGGCTTATGAGGAAAAAACAAATGCAAAACGCAAAGATTAAAGGGTTTGACAAACTCCGCATGTGTGGAGCCGCCTTACAAAGCATTTTTTTTTTTACCCTAAAAAGTTAGAACTTAGAAGCATAGCTAACTTGTTCATTCTAAAACCGTAATATATATATATATAATATATAAATATATATATATATATATATATATTATATAATATATATATAATATATATATATATAAAATTTATATATATATATATATACACAAAAATATATATATATAATATATTATATATAGTATATATATTATATATATATATATATATATATATATATATATATATATATATATATATATATATAATATATAAATATATATATAATATTATATTATATATTATATATATATATATATATATTATATATATATATATACTATATATATATAATCATATATAATATATAATATATATTATAATATATATATATAATATATATCAGTGGCGTACCTTGAAGATTATATTTGGGTAGGAAGTTGTAATATATATATATATATTAGTGATGCTGCAGATGCATTTTTTCGCATCCGCGGATGCGGTGCGGATGCGGATGTTTGTTTTTAACATCCGGATGCGGATGTTTAATATATATATTATTATATATATATATATATAATAATATTATATAAAAATATAATTATATATATATATAGTATAATATTATATAATATAAATATAATATATATATAATATATATATAAAATATATTATATATATATATATACGATTTTAGCCACAATCTATTAATATTAATTGTTACCAGTGTGCGGAAGGGGACCCAACTTCAAAGGACCCCATCAACATCTTTTCCCCCTAACCTCCGACCTAATGAAAGAGTTTTTACATGGATTATATACTTTTTGCACTAGTATTGAAATTCAAATATGGGAAGGTTGTGCTTGAGAGACATCAATTTTTTGCCTTTTCTGCTTGATGAGTCTGTTTTTCTCTTTCATCATTATATTAGCCAGGCAATTGCTAAATACTTCTCACTGAACACAAGTTGGGTAGGAACCCGGCCAGGCTATTTCCTTGCAAGTTTATTAAAGCGTGGTAACATTTGCATCTTGCTTAATTAACACTCCACCAACTCACCAACTGATAGGATCGTCATTTGATTTGCATCTAGTCGTTTTTCTTGGTGATAGTTTTCAATCATTGCACTGCATATTTTGATAATGCGTGTGTTTCTTCATCTCTACTGGACTGTAGAAATTCCTCCAGTGAATCTGTTATTGATTTACTTGTAGAAGATGTTGGTTCTGTATATTTCAATTTTTTCCTTTTAATGGATGGCTAATTAATAGAATGTTCGGATTGAAGTTTTCCTTGCAAGTTTACTCAAGCGTGGGTAAACATTTTGCTTAACTTTCCACCAACTGATTGGATCATCATTTGAATCTAATCGTTTTTCTTGGTGATAGTTTTCAATCATTTGCACTACATCTTTTGATAATGCGTGTGCTTCTTCATCACTACTGGACTGTAGAAATTCTTCCAGTGAATCTGTTATGATTTATAGTAGAAGGTGTTGGTTCTGAGATGTTGTTTTTTTTCTTTTAATGGGTGGCAAATTAATAGACTGTTCGATTGAGTTTTTCAACTGCAACCAACAACAATTAGGATTACACTTTGTTCTAATATCGTTACAAAAAAACATGCTTTATAACGGGAAATAATAAGTTGCAATAGTATGAAGGTCATAATTTCCACAGAACAAAGCGTTTTTCTACCTCTAGTTAATTACATACATCTTTCATCTTTTTAAACCGTCATCATTATTTATTTGAGATGGTTCAAAAATGATTCCTTACCTTGCAGATTAATTGGATAACATAAGATATAGCTGCTGCGGAGGCGCTGTTTTTTTTTGGTAGTTTTTTCAAATGGTTTCAATAGCTTAATGCAGTGTGAATTGATGGACTGTTTTAGAACTGGAACATGTTGTTAACTTTGGAATACGAACTTGCGTACGAAGCAAGAAGTTCTTTGAGCAAAACTTCTTTCCATCATATGAAGTGCTATTCCAGCGAGTTGGAATGTCGTTGATAACATTAATAATGAATTAAAAATCTCTTTTATAAATTGAATATGACTCATTTTAAATTTTCAATTTTACATTTTCACAAAATCTTAATATTTTCACGAGAATATCCTTGGTCAAATGTCAGCAAATAAACATCCGCGAACATTAGAAATCCAATGGTGCGGCAGTGCACCAATGGCGGATCTTTAATAATTGTGCGGATGCTCCGCGGATGCGTATGCGGATGCGGATGTTACCGTACAATTAATATATAATTATATATATATATATAATTATATAATATATATATATATATTAATAATTATATAATATATATATATATATATAATGGACAAAGTCTACCTACACTTTTTGATCTAAAGTAAATTTTTAATTTTAACTTATTATAAATGAAAGTAAATGTAAAAAATAATCTAAAAATTATAGGGAAATTATATTTTGAAGTTATAATTAAAAAAAAAGTAAGCTATTTGTAGATCTTCTTACGCTGCGGAAAAAGAAAATTTTTGACCGACTTAAAAAAAAACAATGAAAGAATTATAATTCAGCAGTCCTAATTTGAAATTTCATTGAGTAGGGTGTTGTTGGTTTTGTCTTGAAAATGGAGTTTTGTTATAAGAAAATGATATAAAATTATAAAATATATAATTATAAAATGATATAAAATTATAAAATATAAAAAAAGTATAAAAATAAGTGTAATAAAAAGTGTTCAATTATAAGTTGTTATAAATTGTTATAAGTTGTTAATTAAATTGTTAGGAATGTGCCTCTCTAGTCTTACGCCCCGACGCCATTGAAGACAAGAGAAATTAAGGTAAATTTATTTTTTGTCTATTTATTGACATTTTTTATCGTACTTGTTAACCAAAAAAAAAAAACAGGGTATCTATATGGAACATAAATAAATTTTCCAGTTTAGGCTTTGTTAGTTTAGGTTGTTATATATAGTATTATATATATATATATATATATATATATATATATATATATATATTATATACATAATATATTATATATATATATTTATATTATATATATATATATATATATATATATTATATATATATTATATAATTATATTAATATAACATATATTTTATATATATATGTATATTAATATATATATATATATATATATTTATATATATATATATATATATATATATATATATATATATATATATATATATATATATATAATATATATATTATATAGTATACTATATATATGTTATTCTGTAAAGGGTTATTAACACGGCAAATAGGGGGCTCGAGCCAAACAGACAGCAGGGGGGGGACGTTTTCCATACCCCGCGACACCCAAATACCAAATGGGCGGGGTTCCGGGACCCTCCCAGGAGGGGGGAGAAATAGGCCTAACCCTGTCATTCCCCGGAAGACCGAGAGACCCCGACTACTGCCATCTCTGCGGTTTTACCCTTGGGTACTTCTTTAGTTAAAATATATATATATATATATATATATATATATATATATATATAATATATAAAATTATACTATATATATAATATATATATATATATATATTATTATTATATATATATATATATATATATATATATATATATATAATATATATATATTATTATATTTATTTATATTTTACTACACTTTTTCCCGCTTGAGCGGCGGTAGTGGTACGTACAGCTCTCTCATCACACTTCCCCTCATCTCGGCCTCACCCACCTCCTCCACCCCACTCTATCTCTCGCCAACCCCTAACCCTTTTCCTCCTCATCCCTCCTTCCTCAGCCATTTCTCCTTTATTCATCCATCCACTCCTTTCTTGGTCTCCCCCCTTCCTTCCTCCTTATCCCCTCCGCCCCCAAACTCTTCCTAACCACTCTCTGTTCTCCATTTCTCACTAGTCCCATTACCATCTTAACATTCCCTTTTCCGCTCTTCCCACCAACCCATTCCTCCAATCACATCTCTCCCTCACCAACCTATTCCTAATCCTCTCCCTTCTGCTAAACCCCACAATAACCACTCCCAACCCCTTCATCTCAAATACTTCCAACTTCTTCCTGAACCTGGCATTCAACCCCACGTTTCACACCCATACAACACCGCTTGGTACACAAATTTTTTCAACATACTTATCTTTACTTTCTGTGATAAATCCCCTCCTTTCCATAATTCTCAGACCACTTCAAAGCTCTCATTCCTTCTCCTACTCTATGTTCTATCTCCTCTTCATCCCTCCCCCTTTACCCAAATCCATCCCTAAATATCTAAAAAATCTTTACTTCTTCCAATACTCCAACTACACCCCCTACTCTTACCTCTAACCCCTCCCCCTCTTCTCTTTCCTCTCCTCCTCAACCACTAACACTTTACTCTTACCTGGATTTATTTTAAGCCTTTAGTCCACACATTCTCTCAAACTCCCTCACCAAATACCTCAGCCTTCCGCGTTCTTCGCCACTAGCAGTATTGTCCGCAAACAGTATCATGTTCACTTCCCTTCTATCATTCCCATCCATCAATTCCACCCCCCTCCCCTCCCTCACCATTCCTCTGCAAACACTCTCCATAAACAAATTGAATAGCCACGGCGACATTACACACCCTGCCTCAATCCTCTCCACCACCCAACATCTCACTCTCCCCTCCTACACTCTCACACACATTCTAACTATTCCTATAAAAGGCCCTAATACCTTTACCTAATTTACCCCCCACTCCATTTTCCTCCAACACCCTCCACAATTCACCCCTCTTCACTCTATCATATGCTTTCTCTAAATCTAAAAAACACCCATACACTTTCCCTTTCCTCTCTATACTTTTCTCCACAAGCATCTTAAGTGTAAACACTTGGTCCACACACCCTCTTCCCTCCCTAAATCCTCCTTGTTCTTCCCCCATTCTCCCCTCCGTTAAGCCTCTCACTCTCTCAATCAGTATTCTCCCATACACTTTCCCTACCAAACTTAAAAGACATATACCTCTATAATTCCCACATTCCATCCATTCCCTTTTCCCCTTATACAGGGGAACCAAACAACCATCCTCCCAATCCTGTGGTACCTCACCACTCCTTCAACATATATTATATAACCTATACAGCCATTCTTCCACCCCTATACCTCCCTTCTGCAACATTTTCCATTCTCACACCATCCCGACCTGCGGACTTCCCTTTTTTTCCTTTATTCAAGGCCTAATAATTTCCTCCATTTGTATTCCATCCCCCCCTCCCTCCCCCATTCACTCCCCATCCTCACCTCTTGGCAAATTTCCTCCCTCCCCCACCCACTTCATTCAATAATCCACTAAAATTTACTCCCCCCACCTCTTCCTCACCCTTTCCTCACCCTCCTACCACTCCCCATTCTCCTCCCTTATCCTCCTCCCCAACCCCTCCTTCTTTCTTCCTTTTTTTATTTACTTCTTTCCAGAACATCTTGCTTCCCCGATTCAAAATTTTCCGTCACTTTTCTACACCAGCATCCTTTTGCTCTTCTCTTCGCCCTCTCCACCGCCTTCTTTGCTTTCACTCTAACCCTTCTATATTCCTCCCACTTTCCTCTCTTCTACTTCCCAACCATTTCACAAAAGCCTCCTTTTTTCTTTTTCACCACCTCCTTCACTCCTCATTCCACCATTCACTCCCTTTCCTCTGCTTTGCACCACCCTTTTTACTCCACATACCTTTCTAGCCTCTTCACATACTGCCTCTTTAAATCTCATCCACTCCCCCTCCACCTCCCCATTTCCCGTCCCTCTCACGTCTCTCCACCTATCCTCCATTTTACCTCTTCCTAAAACACCCTCTTAACACTGTCCCCTCCAATTTTCCACTTATCACTTCTACTCTCCTCTTTTCTCCCCTTTCCCTAACCGTCACCTCTCCTCCCACCTTATTCTAGGCAACAACCAAATAGTGATCCGATATCCCCCTCCCCGCCCCTCGTAAATACTTTACATCAGGCAATATCTTGCCTCTATCTTCCCATACCACACAGCATAAATCCAGTACCGCCCTCCCCGTTATCTCCACTCTCTCCATGAATACTTATGATTCTCACTTTTTTTGAACCAAGTATTCCCCACTATCATTCTTCTTTCAACACACAACTTTAACAGACTTTCTCCATTAACATTCCTCTCCCCTACTCCAAAGTCTATTATATCTTCCCACCCCCCCTTCCCTTCCCATCCTGCATTCAAATCTCCCAATAGACAAATTTTTTCATTTACCCCGAAACTTTCCCAACACTCATTCAACTCACTCCAAAATCTTTCTCTCTCCTCTTCCCTCGCTCCATTTACTGGTGCATACGCGCATATAAAAACCCACCATTTCCCCCCCGAATTTCACTTTTACCCACATTATCCTCGAACTCACCTGGCTGCACAACCTTACCTTATCCCACACCTCTTTCCTCATAACTATTCCCACCCCTTCCCTCGCCCTCACTCTT
>JABUQX010029783.1:40000-43065 GCA_015478945.1 Trachelipus rathkii
AACCCCGTCGTCTCACCCATAAGTGCCGAGAGACTCAACCGATTAACTTTGCATCCTTGCGAGTTACCCTGGGGCTATAATTCTTATTTAGTTTAAAAAAAAAAAAATCGTTATTCATACATATTTCATACGCTGATTCTAAAATATGTTATTTTAGTTTATTCTTATATTATATATGTACCTTACTATATCGTAGTTTTTGAAGAGAATATAAAAAAAAATAAAAAAATAAAAAAAAATATAAAATAAATTTCATATTTTCAAATACAATATTTACAATTATATCAGCTATTATCCATATAATGTATATCAGTTTTTCATTTGTATATCTATCTATATAGTTTTCAATGAATATTAGGGTATACTTCTTATAGTTATTCACCTTATTAATATATATATTATATATAATATTGAGTTCTAAGTACATCTCCGATAAAGTAGCCAGGACAATGATAATCTAATAAAATAAACTATTAATAACAATAGTAGTATATATATTAACACGAAAAATATATATCAATTTTATAATTTATCAGCTGATATAGAATTTTTCCCCTGAATTAAAAATAATAAAATAAAATAAATAAAAGCAATATATTTAAAAAAATTAAATTATGTTAAAAATGTAAGAAAAAATTGAGTTTTTGTAGAGAAACGAAAGTAAAAGCTATTGAGAGTTAGTTACGTTATATAGTGAAGGGATAGATGTAGCTACGTGTAAGCACGTGTATCGTCCAATAATATTTCGTAATCTCTATTCTATTAACTAAACTCAAATAGGTAACCGATACGAGGCGAAGAAAATAAGAGAGATGGAATCAAAAGTAGTCTGGTGTATACTGCGCCGTTTCCGAGAGTGTACTGTCAGTGAGGTAATGAGATTATAAACATATACAGTAACACACACATTCAGTCCGGCTTCACCTCCTTCAAAACGTTTACAAATATTACTAACAAGAGACAGAAAAACCAATTTTATCACATATATTGCCCTGTGAAAAATCACATGTCATGTAAATGGTCTAAACACTATTATGACACATCAATCGTACTGAAAAATTTACCAACTCACGAACCATACCAGTGAAGATGAGACTTCTATACACCAATACTATGGTATAAAAGGTGATCACACGACACTTACTCTAGACACTCTCTATTATAGTATATATATACAATTAAACAAATAAATAGAGGTGTTCTTATCTATAATATTTATGCTTAATTTTTTTTTCTAATCTAGAAAAGAGAAATCTCTCTGATTTACTCTATATACTTATGCTCTTCCGCTATGATTAACTTGCTTGAAATCCCCAGAAATATACACTGGCTATACTTATCATATTCCGTGTCTATAGAAAAGTCTTATGAGTTTTCCGTTGTTCATCATTCGTGCGCTTCCTGCAGAGCTACAATGGCCTTGCCCATATCTATATATATAAATTTTATGAGTTATATAGACTATAATCCTCACCCCCCGGGAGGGTTCTTCCGGTAACCCACGCTCTTGGTATTTTACTGTTGTCGCGCGGTGAGTTCTCTACTAAACGCCTCCTCCTAACTACGGTGGAATATTATCGAGTAGCGCACGAAAACGTTCACCCCCCTATGTGTTTCTCCCTCTAACGCGGCTATCGATACCCTCTATAACATATTGCTACGTGGTAATACCTTTAAAGATTTTATAACTAATAATCTAAATATATAAATATTATATATACTAATTGAGTATATCCCCTGTTATCTATAAAATAAAATAAATAAAGTAATATATAATAAATAAATAATTACTTTTATTACTTATTATTTTTTTTAATTATCATCTTTATCCGGTACACTAAAAATTGACGCAAAGGAATTTCCAAAAATTGTAGGTGATGGGCCAATTTTCACGGTACTATTGTGAGTAGTTTTTGAGATATGATTTATTTTTTTTATTTTTATTTATATTTATTTTAATTTATTTATATTATACAGTTTATTACGCTCATTAAAATTTTACCAGCTTTCCAGCAATGTATTCCTTTTCACCTTGTAGCTATTGTAGTTTTTGAGTAAATATGAGTATAGGCCACACAATATCTACATTTACTATTATGTACCTATTATATATATATATATATAATATTATATATTATATTAATTAATAATATTATATTAATAATTAATAATATTATATTATATATATATATTATATAATATATAATATTATATTATTATATATATATATATATATTATATATATATATATAAATATATATTTTAGGACTCATATATTATCACCCGTACCTATATAAATACTATTGAATATATATTTGAGAGTTCCAGGCGGAGAAATACTAGTTATACTTGATAAAGAAGCTTAGCTGAATAATAATAGCACACAGCTAGTTGACTTTCATAAGTCCCCAATATGATAAAATACGTTAAATAAAACCCTATTAAAACTAATTTTAAAAAATTATTAATGTTATATATAAACATTAAGTAATTAATTCACTATCAAGTTATAATCTAATCCGATTTTAATTGTAATTTATATTAATACTCCACAGTCTTATTTCATGAAATATAATATAACACCTGATATAAAGCCAATTACTACTAGGTATACGTATAATCTGAGATAATAATATATAACTAAATGAGTATACATTTTTTATATTAAGAGCTTTTTATCTTCCCAGTACCTAAGATAATATGTCATGTGTGTGGTTCCACAAAGTGAGTCCTCCCTCCCTCTCCTCTTTTATTACTAAACGAGGCCTCATTACTGTCAAAATCCTTCATCAAGTCTAGCTAAAGTGTTGTGGAACGCGTAATCTTCCTTCCAAGTCTAATATATATTAATATATTATTTATATATATATATATATATATATATTATATAAATTATAATTTAATATATATAATAGTTCATCTAAGTATATGTTTAGCTACAAGTAGTGTGAGACGCTAGTGAATATTTCGTCTGTTGGACTGTCTTCGTTATATATCATATTATATATAACGATATACAATTGTCTCATAGTTGGACTCAATGATCGTATATCCTCATAAATTCC
>JABUQX010029784.1:2500-15000 GCA_015478945.1 Trachelipus rathkii
ACTGACTCAATCCAACTTTTTCTTCGTTCGCAACCCGGTCGATTCCCACACACTCACCACTATACAACCCCTATTTAACCAACCGACTATCATCCATCCTTTCCGAATGACCAAACTACCATCTCGAAGTAGTACTCTCGTTTATTCTCTCATTTACTCCTTTCTTCCACCACACAACCCCCAAATACGTTCATTCATCATTTGTAATCAATTCGTCTCCACACCTAACTACACCCTGAGATTGTCGCATTCCGAACACAATTGTAACTTAGATCTAGTACCTCTTATTCCAGACCATAGTTTTACTTCTGTACATTAACACAGGTAACAACATACCTTCATGCAAGACCCTAGCGCACTCAACACTTAGTACTTTTGATTCAACTGACAGATTACAAGCACGAGCTTTCCATCTACGATGTAAGTTCTTATAATACACTCTCCATCATCCGTTCCCTTTCATTCAACATATATCCCTAAATAACTAAATCAAACTCAGACACTTGTCCAGTTGCTCACCATCCCACATAACCTCGCACCGAGGACTGTCTTCAATCACAACCATAACCCTTACTCTTATCAGCGTTTACTTTCAAACCACTCCTTTTCCACACGCCTGCCAAATCCCTCTATCATAATCATTCTCATTATTTGTCAGATAAAAGATAGATTTACATTCTTAGGATATTTAATTGTTGCCACGTTATTTCTGCCGGAACATGTTTCCCTCTGTATGATTTCCCAATCTTTCTGAGAAAAATGTAAATGAAACCCGTAAAGTGTACTATTGAAAAAATATAAAGAAAACTTAAAAAACAGAACCTATCTATAATTGATAGCCTAGAATTTCGTTCTATGTCTGGAGCCTTAGCTTTATTCGATTTCATTACAGAAAATCCCTTGGAAACCCTTTTTTAGTAAATAGTGTGAAACTATTCGAATAGTTTTTAATAACAAGGTTGGTTTCGTACTTCCGCTAGGCAACGTCCAAAGCAGAGCGCTGTGTTCCTTATTTAAAAAGGATTAAAACCTATCTGAGAAAAACATGGAGCAAGAAAATGTTTCCCACATACCAAATGCTTTCGATCGAGAAAGGCTTTATTATGGGCATACAAGACTTTAATAATAAAGTGATTAATAAATTTGATCAATCAAAAGATAGAAGAGCGGACTTTCTTTTTAAATAAAATTATAAAGGTAAGTTTACATAACTTTTTTTAAATAATTGAAAATATTCTTAAAGTATCTAGAGCACTGTTTTATTTTCAACACACCCTTGCACTCTATACAAACACACACGCGCACTCACGCACACACACAGCACACACACACACACAATATATATATTATATATATTATAATATATATATTATATAAATAGTAATATATATTATATATATATATATAAATATAGATTTATAATATATAATAAAGTTATAATGTTTGGTTATATATAATTATTAATTATATATATGATATATATTGTGTGTGTGTGTGAGTAAAAATGCAAAATGCAACTACCAATATTTTTTTAGGACGAGCCGCGCCTATCAATATATATATATAATATATATATATATATATATATATATAATATATGTTATATATATATAATATTATATATTATAAAATTAAAAAATTTAAAAATATAATATTTATATATATAGATATATATAATATATATATAATTAATATATATATATAATAATATATATAAATGATATTATATAATATATATATATATAAAATATATATAATATATATATATATAAGTAGTAAGGATACCCATATCCGTTCGAAAAGACAGCGACTTTTTTTTGACCTTTTCTGACACGCGACCTTCTTGACTCGAATTTTTACCTGACCTTTGACCTTTTTTTCTCTTTTCCTTTATCTTTTTGGGCTTGACCTTTTTTTTCGACCAATCCCTTTGGTCTTCATGGGTCAATTTTGGCCCAAATTTCCTACCCTTGTCCTTTTAGGGAGAGTCCGATTTTTTGAGAACCCTACACTTTTTGAGACCGCTAATTTTTTGAGAACCACTGAATTTTTTGGCAACCCTAATTTTTTGGCACCCCAATTTTTTTTCGGCAACCCTGATTTTTGGCCCCCTAATTTTTCGGCAAATACCCCTAATTTAGCACCCTAATTGAAAGGGTGCGCCAAACGGTTGCGTCAGCAACGTTGTAAACGTATTAACCCCCCTATTTTTACGGCCCCTAATTTTTCTGACCGTGGGCAATTTTGCCCAACGGTAATTTTTTTGGTAAACCTTTAGGGGCCTTAAGCCTTTTGATGTCGTTACGTTGTTTGACCATGATATTTAGGCCTTGACCTTTGCATATACCATGGTCATTTTTTGCCCACGGCTCATTGGTGTTCCATCCGTGGGTCAATTTTGGCCCGCGACGTAATTTTGGCCTTCCCATTTGGCTAACTTCCATGGGTCACAATTTTGACCCCACGGTATTTTTTGGATACCCTTGTGGTCTTCCATGGGTCAATTTTTGCCCACGGTAATTTTTGATCTTCCTTTAGGGCTTACCCTATTTTTGATGTCTTTTACCGTGTTTGACCACGAATATTTTCGGCTTTTACCCTGGCCCATATACCGGTGGGTCAAATTTGCCCCACGGTAATTTTTTGTCCTTCCTTTAGGGACTTAGCCCGTTTTTGATGTCTTTACCTTGTTTGACAATGATATTTAGCCTTTGACCTACCATATACCATGGGTCATTTTTTGACCCACGCTAACTTGATGGCTTTTGATGGTTTCCAATCACGTAAGAAAGTAAATCCTAGTGAATTCTATTAGTGTTCTATGTGAAGTATTAGATGAAGTGCCAGGTGAGTGCAGGTGATGGTGCGCAAGTGAGTGCCAATGAGTGCCATGAGAGTGCCAAGTGAGTGCAAAGATGGAGGTGCCAGTGAGTCCGACATAGTGCCTAAGTGAGTGCCACATAGGTGGCCAGCACTGGATGCCACTTTTTTTCAAGCCCTTTTTTCTAGCCTCCCCTGACCCCCGAATGCCCCTAATATGGGTGCCTACCCCTAGGTAATAAGCGTATGAGGGAATTCGATTGGTGTATATACACAATCTGCTAGAAGCTTCCTAACTATGAGTTAGGTAATTATGCGTGTGAGGAAATGCTTCCTATCTAATGAGTAGTATTTTTATAACACTTATAAGCGCTTAAACTCTCCATAGACACTTACATTAAACCATATACACTTACACTCACCCCACACACAGGTAACACACTTACACTTACCTTCACACACTCGATAATTTTGAGCGCCTCAGCATTAATGGCCTCAGCAATTGACGCCTCAGCAGATTAATGCCTCAAGCAATGATGCTCCGCATTAAATGCGCAGCATTGATGCCGTCAGCATTAATGCCTCAGCATTGATGCCTCAAGTATTTATGCCTCAGCATTGATGCCTCAACTTTGAAGGTTCATCTTTGATGACATCATCTTGATGACGTCATCTTTGAGCCATCTATTTGATGAATCATCTTCTTTGATGAAATCACACTTTGATGGTCATTCTCGTAACCCACATCATAGAACAGAGTTAATATTATTAATGTCTCCGCCGTTCATAAAGCTGCCCACACAGGCGCAGTTGCGCCTCCGTGCGTGAAGGCCTGACAACCGCCGAACCAGCAGGTGCGAGACCCGCCCGTCCGCCCCGCCGCGGGCCCGCAGGCGCACTTTTTCCCGCGTAGACCCGCCCGCCGCGTGCGCCCGCAAGGTGCATTTTTTCCGCGAACCCGCCCGCCGCGTGCGCCCGCAGGCGCAAATTCCCCCGCGCCGAATGAAAAATATATATGACTACACCTCTTTTTATTCATACTTTACATTCACAAAGAATTTCTTTTCCAAATATCTATGATTCATTTTTATTTCATACTAAACATTTTTATTAAAAACATTTTCGCGAACCTAAAACTGTAACTCATTACAGACCTATTATTTAACACATATTTTATTAACATTATTTTTTACTTAATACTTTTTAACTTAATACTTTTTATTATAATTTTTTAAATAATTGTATGTAAGAAGAAAAAAAATTCAGAGTGTCTGATATATTAAACATTTTATTTTACTACAATTGTACGAATTTTATTAAAAAACATATACTTTACATACTTTAAAGCAGTAAAGCAGTAAAACAATAGAGGTGGTATTACCTAACACCTAGGGGATTAGTATGCCTTTGTTTTACTGCTTTACTGCTTTAACTTTCTGCTTTACTGCTTTAACTCATGTTTTACTGCTTTAACTTTCTGCTTTACTGCTTTAACTCATGTTTTACTGCTTGAACTCTGCTTTACTGTTTTTAACTCTCTGCTTTACACTGCTTTAACTCATATAATTATTTAACAATTATTATTTTTTCTTTTTATATTTTTTTATTTTGTTTAATACTTTTTATTTATTATTTCTATTTTTATTTTTGTTTTAAGAGTTACTTTTTTATTTTTAATTTGTAATGTAAGAATAAAAAAACTCAGAGTGTCTGATATATAAACATTTTATTTTAATAAAATTGTACGAAATTTTATTAAAAACATATACTGTTACAATACCTTAGAAAGCAGTAAAGCAGTTAATAACAATAGAGGTGTTATACCTAACACCTAGGGGGTTTAGTATGCCTTTGTTTTAACTGCTTTACTGCTTTAACTTTCTGTTTTACTGCTAACTCTTGTTTTACTGCTTTAACTTTTCTGCTTTACTGCTTTAACTTTCTGCTTTACTGCTTTAACTTTCTGCTTTACTGCTTTAACTTTCTGCTTTACTGTTTTAACTCATATGTTTTACTACTTTAGCTTATATATTTATTAAACATTATGTTTTTTATTTTAATTTAATACTTTTTATTTATTTTTATTATTATTATTTTTATTTATTTTTATTATTATTTTTATTATTTTTATATTTATTTTTATTTTATTTTTATACGTAGTGTGTAACATTATGTTTTTATTTTATTTTTTGTTTTAATAACCTTTTTATTTATTTATTATTATTTTATTTATTTTTATCATTATTTTATTTATTTTTATTATCTTATTTTATTTGTTATTTTTTATATGTAGTGTTATTTACTTCATGCCTATTGTTATTATTATTTAGAACACACACACACACACACACAACACACACACACACACAAACACACTACACACCATTCACCTATGACACTTATACACAACGATTCCCACTAATGACACTTATACACACAATTACCCTTATGACACTTATACACACATTCACTTACACACTTATACAAACATTCACTATGACACTTACAGATTTTCCCATAGACACTTACATTGTACACTTACACTTCACACACAGATTTACTTACACTCACACAAGATTTACTTACACTCACACAGATTTACTACACTCAACACACACACACACACACAGATTTACTTACGCTCCATCACAGATTTATTACACTCGAGCGAGCACAGATGTTACTTACAACTCACACTAGATTTACTTACACTGCGAACGAGATTTACTTAACACTCACCGGAGCACAGATTTACTTACACTCACACAGATTTACTTACACTGCAACGTATAACCAGATTTACTTTCACTCACACAGATTTACTTACACTTACTCAACACTTATGATATCATCATTCTATTACAGCACAACTCCTACTTACACATATATTGTATGGGTTATGCCGGTTTCATTCAATGGATGTGTTATGTTAATAGAGCAGGTATATGTTTTGGAGATTAAACTATCAGTTACAGTTAATTAATCATTCAAATATAACTAAAATTATTTCAAAGTTTCTTAAAAACTTCTATAATAATCAATCATTATCTTTGAACAAGAATTATTCAATGGCAACGATTCTTATACTTTTTGTTTTAAATTTTATAACTAATAGAAGTTTTTAAAATATACTTTTACTAAAATTTATGAAATTTTATTAAGAACATATTATTTGTACGGTACCTTGAGAGCATAATCATAAAAATCAGCCAAGGGTTAGCCACTAGATACCTCCTCTACACCTAAGCTATGTCATCGTTTTTGTACTCTAGTGACTTACATGCTTTACATCATCTTTACCCATGTAAAAAGAGTATAAAAACAAAATAAGTTCTTCTCTGCTAACATAATATTTATTTTTATTAAAATATTTCTAAGTTTCTTATTTAAAAATAACAATTATTCAATTACATTAATATTATTCGCTCGATGTTGACTAAAAATATTTTTCAAAGTTTTTTAAATAAATCGGATTTTCTTTATTATTATTAGTTATGCTATGTACAGAGTTTGACAATCCATCACCGAGAAACACAACAACCGCAATCCCTTACAGAATACCGAAACTGACTCTGATCCTTCCTGTAAAATGTGTTGAAATAACTTACCTTTAGGTCTAATTTTAGGATAATCCTGTTTGTACCCCGGGGCGGATCTAGGCCTAGATTCCCGGTCAAAAATATATTTCAAAGACTGACCTTTTCTGTATAGGTGGTGGCAAATGACTACCGTTATGGCCTAAATTTAGGATAAACCTTTTTTGTTTCCCAGGCTGATTTAAGCCTAATACTTAGGTCAAAAGGTAATTCCAGTATAGATAAGAATCGAGAACAATGTTATATTATTATTTAAATATATTATCAAACTGAACATGCTGGAACGGTAAGATCCTTTAAGCAGGTAAAAGGAAATGTTTTCCTTACTTGTGAGGGGACGGAGTAATCCTTATCTCTATATGACCTCGTATGTTATTGGTCGAGAATTATTTTAAGTCGCTTTAGGTATGAAAAACTATGTTTTTCATATCCTGAACCTTATCTGTGATTGGATGAAAATTAGGGAGGTGCCGTGTTTTAGATCAAACTCATTTAAAATCATACTCGTTTTGGGGGCTCTTAAAGGCGTGCACAAGTCTCTGATTTGTAATAAAAAAGTGCTCTATTTTCACTTAAGTGTTATCCATGATTTCCACCTTAACTATGTATACCTCAATCAAACCATTGTCCAGTGGGAAATCAATATCCCGAAATAGGGGTTTCATTCTTATATAAGAGAAGCCGATGGATTGAATTTTTCAAGTGTGCCACCCAATCACCCCCTGTTATAATACAAAGCGTATTTTCATGAGTCAAGATGAATTACTTTGTATATGTTAATCACACTGAAGAAGTTATGGCTTCAGAAATTACTTTAAACCAAGCTCAGCTTAAAACTGGACCGAAACAGTTATTAGCTTGTGCGAAGAAACCAGCAATAAGCAACTTACTCTAGCATTTTAATAAAACACCAAAACCCTAATCAGTATTGGAAGTTAGAATTAGGGAAGAGAAATAAGGAACATATCAGTATTTGAACGCTGACATCATTGGATTCTAACATTCAGGCCTCGCGCAGATGAAATATATGTTAGAGTAACGTAAGCGCATGTTAATACGAGCTGAAAGAAAGAGCATATGTGTTGATCGTAATTACGTAAACGTTAGTTCATTACATGTTATACCAAGAATATACTACGCAATTAAGAAAACCCTGATCGATGATCTACGGTTATAATCGATCGCTTCCAAAGTTCTATAGACGTACAGAAATTCATTTATCTACTTAGAAAACAATGGCAAGTAAGTATTTTATGCAGGTGACCCAGAATGTAAATATACATGATATCTGAGCGGGAACTTTTTAACGTTAGTGTTAACTGAAGTATTGACTGAGACACGAAACTAATAAATATTTTCGATTTAATGGAGACATATTTCAGGTGCGCAAAATTGGAGAATTTTAATATAAAATAATCATAAACATTATGTGTAAAAATGTATGTGGAAGTGTTATATATAATTATATTCCTGTTATGTATATTAAAATGTGAACCTTATATAATAAATCTGTATAATATAATTTTAGCCTTATATATATATATATATATATATATATATATAATTTTATATATAATATATATATAGTATATATATATATATATTTTAAAGTTACATGACTATATATATTTATCTAAGTAGTAAAAGACTGTATGATAATTGAATTTTTACCTTTCTTATTATATAGTAAAAAGTTTTTTGTCACTTAAATATGTCATTTTTTAAATTACATACTCATTATGTATTTTAAGAGTTTAAATGAACGAAACCCAGGTTCAGGATATGAAAAAAACATACCTAAAAGGCAAATAGCGATAAAATAATTCTCGACCAATCACATACGAGGTTCATATAGAGATATAGGATTACTGCCTCCCACACTCACAAGAAAGGTAACGGACATTTCCTTCTATGCTTTAAAGATCTTACCGTTCCAGCATGTTTCAGTTTGAAATATATTTATAAATATAAAATACAGTTGTATGTCTCGATCTTGTTCTATACTGGTAATTACCTTTTTGAACCTAGTATTAGCTTAAATTCAGCCTGGGATACAAAAAGGTTATCCTAAATTTAGATACTACCGTAGTTTACTGATAAAATAAAACATGAAAAAGGTCAGTTTGAAATATATTTTGACCGGGAATCTCCATACTTCTCTCAAATGTTACATATAGATTTTGTAATTTAGACTATCTGTAGTTCTTTAAGCAGCATTTTAACAGAGAGAGGTCAGGTCAGTTTCGTATCTGTAGGATTGCGGGTTTGTTTGTGTTTTTCTCGTGATGGATTGTCAATGTACAGTAGATAATAATAATAATTATAAAGAAAATCCGAATTTATTTAAAAATACTTTGAAATATTTTTAGGTTAACATCGAGCGAATAATATAAATGTAAGTGAATATTGTTATTTAAATTAGTGACTTTAAAATATTTTAATAAAATATCATGATATTAGCAGAGAAGGGACTTATTTGTTGTACATTTTGTATACTTATTACATGGTAAAGATGATGTAAAGCAGTAAGTCACTAGAACAAAAACGTGACATAGCTTGGTGTAGAGGGGTGCTAGGGGCTAACCTTGCTGATTATACTGATTTATTGCTTTAATGTACGTAAAATTATGTTTCTAATGTAATTTCAGAAAATTTTTAGTAAAAGTATTTAGTAACTTGATAGTTTAAAAAATTATGAACAAAATATTATTAACAGTTAATAATAAATTCTTTGGTCAAAGATATGGATTTGATTTATTATAGAAGTTTTTAATGAAACTTTTGAAATATTTTAAGTTATACTTTGAATGATTAATTAATAATGTACGGTGGTTTAATTAAAAGCATAAATGTTTTTAATTAAATTATACGTTTAATGTGTAAGTGTAGGTGTGCGTGTGTAAGTAAATCTGTGTGCTGAGTGTAAGTAAATTCTGTGTGAGTGTAAAGTAAATCTGTGTTGATGTGTTAAGTAAATCTGTGTTGAGTGTAGTAAATCCTGCTGTGTTTTTGGAGTTGTTTAAAAGTTATAATTCTGGGGTTTTAGTGTCTTGAGTTTTTTGGGGGGAAATGTGTTAAGTTTAAAATCTATGTGAGTGTATAGAATCTGTGTGTGCAGCTGTAAGTAAATCTGTGTGACGTGTAAGTAAATCTGTGTGTGGTGTGTGTGAGTGTAAGGTAGATCTGTGTGAGTGTAAGTAAACTCTGCCTGTGTAAGTAAATCTGTGTGTGAGTGTAAGTGTTAATGGTAAGTGTCTATGGGAAAAATGTAAGTGTCATAATGTGAAATGTGTGTATAAGTGTCATATGTGAATGTGTGTATAAGTGTCCATAGTGAATGTGTGTATATGTGTCATAGTGAAATGTCGTGTATAAGTGTCCATAGGTGAATGTGTGGTGTGTGGTGTGTGTGTGTGTGTGTGTGTGTGTGTGGTGTGTGTTGTGTGTGTTGGGTGTGGTCTAAATAATAATAACAATAGGCCAGAAGTAAAACACTAAAGTATAATAAATAAAAATAAAATAAGATAATAAAAATAATAAAATAATAATAAAATAATATAAATAAAATAATGAGAGAGAGAAATAAAAAGTATTTAAAACAAAATAAAATTAAAACAAAATAATTTAACACAACGTATAAAAATAAAAATAAAATTTCGGTAAGAAAAATAGTTAAATGCTAATAAAATACATCAATTTTATAATACTATTATTTAAATATAAATGTAAAAAAAATAAATAAATAAATGTTAATAAATATATGAGCTAGTAGTAAAACATATGAGTTAAAACAGTATAAGCAGAAGTTAAAGCAGTAAAGCAGAAAGTTAAAGCTAGTAAAGCAGAAAGTTAAAGCAGTAAAGCAGAGGGTTAAAGCAGTAAAAAACATATGAGTTTAAGCAGTAAAGCAGAAAGTTCAAACAGTAAAGCAGAAAGTTAAAAAAAAGCATACTAATCCCTAGGGTGTTAGGTAATAACACCCATTTGTTTTACTGCTTTACATGGCTTTAAGGTTTGTGAAAAAATGTTTTAATAATAATTTCTTACAATTTTATAAAATAAAATGTTTATATATCAGACCTCTGAATTTTTTTATTCTTACATTACATATTAATAAATAAATAAAGTATTAAAACAAAAAATAAAGACTCTAAAGGATTAAAAACCTATAAAGTCTATAAAACAAATGAAAAGCAACAGCAACAAAATGTTAATAAAATAATGATTGAAAGCAGTAAAGCAGAGAGTTAAAAACAGTAAAGCAGAGAGTAAAAGCAGTAAAGCAGAAAGTTAAGCAGTAAAGCAGAAAGTTAAAGCAGTACAACATGTTAAGACAGTAAAGCAGAAAGTTAAAGCCATAAAGGCAGTAAAACAAAGGCATACTAATCCCCTAGGTGTTGGGTAATTAACTCATTGTTTTACTGCTTTACTGGTCTTAAAGGTATGTAAAGTATATGTTTTTAATAAAATTTCGCTACAAAATTGTAGAAAAATTATAATGTTAAATTATATCAGACAGCTCTTGAATTTTTTTTCTTCTTACCTACAATTTTTAAAATGTTATAAATTTAAAAAGTATTAAGTAAAAAGTATTAAGTAAAAAATGTTTAAGTATGTGTTAAATAATGGGTCTGTAATGAGTTACAGTTTTACGTTTCGCGAAATGTTTTTAATAAAAATGTTTAAGTATGAAATAAAAATGAAATGACTCATAGTATAAGTTGAAAGTGAAAATGTTTTTAATGAAAATGTTTAAGTATGAAATAAAATATGAATGACTTATTAGTATATTATATTTTTCATTCTGCGCGGAATATTGCGCCTTGCGGGTCGCACGCGGCGGGCGGGTACGCGGAGAAATATGGCGCCTGCGGGCGCACGCGGCGGGCGGTAACGCGGAAATATTGCGCCTTGCGGTGGCGCACGCGGTTCGGGCGGGAACGCGGCGGTCGGGGACGCGGCGGGCGGGGTTGTCCAACCTTCACGCGTGAGGGCGCACACTGCGCCCTGGTGGGCAGCTTATGAAACGGGGGAAGAAATTAATATTAACTCTGTTCTTTGATGTGGGTAGAGATGAGCATCAAAGGTGATTTCATTCAAAGATGAATCATCAATATAGATGGCATCAAAGATGACGTCGATCAAAGATGAGTCATCAAAGACGAACCTTCAAAGTTGAGGCATCAGATGCTGAGGCATAATGCCGAGGCCATCAATGCTGAGGCCATTAACTGAGCGCTCATCAATGCTGGCGGCCATTAATGCTTTGAGGCATCATTGCCTGAGGCATTAATGCATGAGCTGCATTGCTGAGGCATTAATGCTGAGGCGTCAAAATAGCGAGTGTGTGAGTGTAAGTGTAAGTGTTAGTGTCTATGGGTTAGTGTGTGTGTAAGTGTATATGTTTTAATGTAAGTGTCTATGGAGAGTGGTAAGCGCTTATTAAAGTGTTTATAAATAATCTAATCTCAATACGACAGGAAGCCATTCTAGCAAGATTGTAAATATACACATCGGAATTCCTCATACCTTGATTACCTAGGGGTAACACCCAATATTTAGGGCTATTCGGGATCAGGGGAGGCTAGAAAAGGCTGGAAAAAGTGGCACTCAGTTGGCACTATGTGGCTCTCACTTGGCACTATGTGGCCCACTCTTTTGGCACTCATTGGCACTCACTTGGCAATCATTGGCACTCACTTGGCACTCAGTGGCACTCACCTGGCACTCACCTGCCACTCATCTAATACTCATAGAACACTAATAGAACATCACTAGAAACTTCTTACGGTGATTGGGAACCATCTTAAAGCCATCCAATTTTTTTAGCGTGGGGGGTCAAAAATGATCTCATGGTATATGTAAGGTCAAAGGCTAAATATCATGGTAATACAGGTAAAGACCATCAAAACTGGGCTAAGTCCCTAATAGGATAGGAAGAAAACTCAAAATAAAAAATTACCGTGGTCAAATTTGACCCACGGTATAATGGCGAGGGTAAAAAGGCCGAAATATCATGTCAAACAAGGTTAAAGACATCAAAAAGGGCTAAGCCCCCTAAAGGAAGATCAAAAAATTACGTGG
>JABUQX010029784.1:37500-108564 GCA_015478945.1 Trachelipus rathkii
TATCTAAAGGAAAAAAAAGGAAAGTCCACGGGTCTAGATGGTGTGAGTACTGGAAATGTTAAAGAATGGAGCCACGAGGGTAGAGGAGATGGCTGTACAGCCGTTGTTATAGATTAGTTGGAGAAGGAGAGGTTCCACAGATTGGGAGATGGTCTGTTTGGTTCCCTGTATAAAGGAAAGGATAGGATGAGTGTGTAATTATTAGACAGCTATTCTGTCTTTGAGTTGCTGTAGTAGGGGAAAGTGTATGGAGAATACTAATGAGAGGTAAGAAGATTTACGGAGAGAGAATGGGAAGAACAAGAGGATTCAGGATGAAGGGGTTGTGGATCAAGTATCACAATGAAGATGTTGTGGAGAAAGGCTATAGAAAAGGAAAGGAAAGTTTAGGGGTTTTTTAAGATCTGGAGAAAGCATATGATAGAGTGAAGCAGATGAATATGGAGGCGGTGCTGGAGAGATCATGAGTACGCTGAAGATTCCGTAAAGGCAGCAGTGCCTTTTATTGGAATAGCAGAATGTGTGTGAGAGTATTAGGAGGGAGAGTGAGATGTTTGGAGTGAGAGAGAGGTATGAGAACAGATGTGTAATGTCACCGTGGCTTTTCAACTTATTTATGGAGAGTGTTTGCAGAGAATGATGAGGGAGCTGGGAGAGGTGAACTGATGGCATAGTGATAGAGGGGAAGGACATGATACTATTGCGGATGATACTACCTTGTGGCGAAGGATCAGAAGGGCTGTAGTATTTGGTGAAGGAGTTTGAGAGGGTGTGTGGACAAAAGGGTCTTAAGATAAACCCAGGAAAGAGTAAAGTGTTAGTGTTTGAGGAGGATGAAACAGATGAGGGGATGGGGTTAGAGATTAGAGTAGGAGGTGTAGTATTAGAAGAAGTAAAGGTTTTCAGATATTTAGGGATGGATTTGGGTAAGGAAGGAGGGATGAAGGAAGAGATAGATCACAGAGTAGGAGAAGGAATGAGAGCATTGAGTGGTTTGAGGGAATTATGGAAAGGGGGGGGATTTATCACATAAACTTAAGATAAGTATGTTTGAAAAAATTTGTGTTCCAGCGGTACTATATGGGTGTGAAACATGGGGGTTGAATGCTAGGTCCAAGAAGAAATTGGAGGTGTTTGAGATGAAAGGGTTGAGAGCGGTATGTGGGGTTAGTAAAAGAGAGAGGATTAGGAATAGGGTAATAAGAGAGAGATGTGATTGGAAGAATGGTTTGGTGAGAAGAGCGGAGTAGGGAATGTTAAGATGGTTTGGACATCTGGAGAGAATGGAGCGAGCAGAGGTGGTTAGGGAGAGTTTCGGAGCGTGCAGGGATAGGAAGAGAGGAAGCGAGACCAAGAAGAAGGTGGATGGGATGGTAAAGGAAATGCTGGAGAGGAGAGGATGAGGTGCAGGAAGGTGGGTGTGGCGAGAGATAGAATGGATATGGAGGAGGTGGGCTGAGGGCGAATGAAGGAAAATGTATTGGAAGCTGCACGTACCACTTACCCCGCTTAAAGCGGGAATAGAGTGTCTGTGTATAAAAAAAATTTAAGTAAAATTTTATCTAAACAATAACACTAAATTTGAAGTTAAAATTTATCTAAGCGATAAATTTTAATCTAAAATTTATATATATATATATATATATATATATAATATATATATAATAATATATAATATATATAATATATATTATATATATAATATATATATATATATATATATATATAGATATATATATATATATATATATATAGTATAATATATATATATATAGATAAAAAGGATGACCAGGCATGATCATACATGAGCGAAATATTTTTATTTATGACGTTTCGAGCCTTACGTGACTCATCTTCAGGCAACTAGAAATTGCTAAAATAATATACACATAATAAGGTCATCCTTTTTATCTTAAAAATCCGGTTCAATAGGAACAGACCTATTTCATATATTAATAATATATATATATATATATATATATATATATATATATATATATATATATATATATATATATATATATATATATATATATATATATATATATATATATATATATATATATGCAATGTGAGGATGAAATAGTGAATAAATCAGCATCGACAAAAGAGGATTAATGACTACTTGAGCCCATTATATAATGAACGGTGAATAAGGACGGCTTTCTTTCATCTCACTTCCAAATAAAAATAGAATTTTACAAAAGTGGCTTTATGATTCATTTCATAAAAGTTATCCTTTGTAGCAACAATAGCGATAGCAACACCAAGAGCAACAACGTGTCAGTACTCGTTCCGTTATACTTGTATCCTTTCTCTATATTTTTCAGGATCCGAGTAGCAACATCAATAGCAACATCGTATCAGTATTCGTTCCGTTATACCTGTATTCTTCCTTAAGATCTGAGTAGGTGTGAACTATTCATTAATTTGGAAAGGACATATAATTGATATGATAGAAGTATAATATGCAGATATGGAAAGAGAGTATCTTATCAAGTCTGCGCCGATCAAGCACAATGATTATACAATACATAATCCATTCCAAAATGCTTGTCCACAAATTCTCCGTCTTTAGAACAGTTCCATACAGATAAAAGGAAGGTAAAATTAAGAATCGTAAGATAATGATGATACGAAAAAATGAAAAAAAGAAATTAAAAATATCATACAATAAATTTTCAAAACATTTGTGTATTTATTTAAAACTAGACATCAAAAAAAAAAAAAAAAAAAAAAAAAAAAAAAAAAAAAAAATCCAATAATAATATCTAAAAAATAAAAGTAATAAAGTCACAAAATGTAAGTTGCTTTCAGAAAGATATGCAATTTAGAAGAAATTAATAGCAGATTCATTATAAATAATTAAGCTACGTCACCAATTTGATTTACAAATTTCGCTAACTCTTACTATACTTTCTTGGGAGATAATCTAGCTATAAAAAACGATTTATAAATTTCGTTAATACTTTCTTAGTATTAACGTGCTGACTTCTTTACTTAGCTTGAAAAAAAAAATTTTTTTTACTTCATTACTTCCTTGGAAGGCAATTTAGCTACAAAAAAATTTACACATTTCGTTAACTTCACCACTTTCTTATAAGGTAATTTAGTTACAAGAAAATTTACAAATTTCGTTAACCACTCCTTTCTTGTTAGGCACATATTCTTTAACTCGTCCACAAGGAAACTCATTGACATTATGTTAAAATCATCTTATGTTAGATGTAACATCTCATTGTCTTAAATCTTAAAAATAAACTTTCATAAGTTTTAGATTGATGAAATTACTTTTAAATCAATTGTTCTACTATATTCCCAAATCAAGTCGTCAATGATCAATAGACTTTTTCGAAAACAGTCTTATAATAAATAATAAGAGATGTTGATTTTCAGTCAGAGTAGGAGTCTGACTTGTTGGAGTCGCATATTTCAGAGTGGTCAATGAAAAAGAATTCTGAGATAGGCTCGGTACCTCTTTTCATAGTAATAGTGTCGAGTTCAAATTAATGCTAAGGCCGTATTCAAAGCCAATGATGGGGTTAGAGCCAGGACCAGGGTTGGATTCGACGTCAAAGTGTGTGTGCGTGTGTATGTGTGTGAATATTAAATATCAATTACGTTCACAACTGTGTAAATATACTGCTAATCAAAAAGTGTGTGCTTGTCCGTGGAGGTCAAGTTTCATTGTTTTTGAGGATACGCCATGATAAAACGATTTATTATTGTTTAGATATTTAGTTCAAATATCTTTGTGTGGGTGAAAATGTTGAGGGGATGGATGGGAGAGGAAGAGAGAGAGAGAGAGAGAGAGAGAGAGAGAGAGAGAGAGAGAGAGAGAGAGAGAGAGAGAGAGAGAGAGAGAGATCAAAACTTTCAATGCTAACGGTAATATGAGGTTCATTTACTTAAGTATAAAAATAAAACTTTAGTGTTGCTTATACCAGTAAAACTACTACTACTACTACTATTATTATTATTATTATTATTATTATTATTATTATTATTATTATTATTATTATTATTATTATTATTATTATTATTATTATTATTATTATTATTATTATTATATTAATAATAATAATAATAATAATAATAATAATAATAATAATAATAATAATCATAATAATAATAATAATAATAATAATAATAATAATAACAATAAAAACTACACACTTTTAGAAATATAAGTAATAAGCATGTTGTTATGGATCCATTGAAAACACCAACCAATTTTGTGTATGTACTGAGTGTTTCATAGATGACGCAACCCAAAGGATAAGAGAGAAGAAGGAATCACGAGCAAACACTTTTTCTGCTATAATATTTGTCAG
This sequence comes from Trachelipus rathkii, assembly GCA_015478945.1. Taxonomy (NCBI): domain Eukaryota; kingdom Metazoa; phylum Arthropoda; class Malacostraca; order Isopoda; family Trachelipodidae; genus Trachelipus; species Trachelipus rathkii. The sequence continues at coordinate 41,835 of JABUQX010029784.1, forward strand.
TGGGCAGCAATGTACTCAAAGTTAACAGGTTGTAGCTGTAAAAAGGACAAAATTACGCGCAAGTCGCACAGGAGAGATCATTCTATTGTGTTGTGTTAGCAATGTGGTTTACCAAAGTTGTCGTTCGATAGTGAGATTTAACGTTGTTTAAAGGAAACATGCTGAAGGAGAAAGACACGACAGTTGACAACAACTCTCATTATTTGAAGGGACTGCCATGGTATTACTTACAACTCCTGAATTTGAAAAAAAAAAAAAAAATTATACGACTGGTTTTAGGCACCAAGTTTTACAAAATATATTGTATTTGTTATTGAATTTTCCCCATATATATATATATATATATATATATATATATATATATATATATATATATATATATATATATATATATATATATATATAAAATATATATATTATATATATATATATATATATATATATATATATATATATTATATATAGTATATAATATATATTATACCGTATATATATATATATATATATAATATACTATAATAATATCATAATATATTATAATATATAATATATATATATAATATATATATTTATATATTAAAATATATAATATAATATACATAAAAATATATAAAATTAATAAATATTATATGACATATTTTTTATAAAATTTATATATATAATTTATTTATATATGTAAGATTTAAATATATTAATAATATAATTATATAATACATATATTTATATATTTTATATTATATATATTTATAAATTTATAATATAATTTATTTCATTATTGTTTTATATATATATATATATAATAATATAGAAGGTTATATGGATAAGAAAAATATCAAAATATATGATCAACCAAAGGAAGAATGTTTAAAGAAGTATTAGATTTTAAGGAGAATTATGTACGGTATTTATAAATATGTAGATGGGGGAAAAATAAATAAAATAAAAAAAAAAATAAAAAAAATAATAATAATAATAATAATAATAATAATAATAATAATAATAATAATAATAATAATAATAATATATAAAAAAATAAAAAGCAATGAGAACAAAAAAAATGAAGTTTTGACACTGGGGGAATATATTTACCTGACACGACAACTGTGTTAGACCAAATTTTGAAAACGTTCATCGAAAAAGCGTACATGGAGTGACGAAATCAAATAAATCATTTAAGCTAAATTAAACATAAGATTTTGTAAATTAAAAAATAATATAAATACATTTTATTATTATTAATATTTATTTTTATTGTTAAAATAAAAAAAATATTATTATTAGAGTATATATTATATTATATATTTATAATTTAATTTTTAAATTTCACTATCTATATCGAAATATATCATGAATATACTAATATATTATATTTAATAACAGGAAGTCTATACAACACTAGATCAGCATTCTATCAAACGACATCACACATCACACACACCTACACACAACTATTCACACCACACACACACCTACACCTATATATATATATTATATAATATATATATATATATTATAATATATATATATATAATATATATATATATAATTAATATTATATATAATATATATATAATATATATATATATATATATATATATATATATATATAATCTATAAAATATATATTATAATTATATAGTATATATATTCTTATCCTTAAATTCTTTATATTTTATATTTATTTATTAGTTATTATATATAATTATTATATTTTAGGGAGGTATATAATTTTAAAAAAAAAAATTTCACTACCTGAGTACCCACTCGAGGTAAGCGATGTAAGACATCTCTGCAAAGAATGAGACTGAGTTGAAGAATGGATATATGGTATATTAAAGGTTGAGCGGAGCGATACCCCCAAGAGATAGCTGGTACTTTTTTTGGCAAGGTCGTCTAATTGACTACAAGAGAACCTTAGAGATATAATCATCGTATAGAAAATTATAATAAATACCTCAAAGACGCTATTGTATATTTTAAATAAAGTGTACAGTCTATATACGGCTATGATTATTCCATTTACAAAATAAACCATTATTAGGAATTAATAATTACATCTCATTGTTATTAACAATTCAGTCTATATAATTGGTAATGTAAATGTGACAAGTCATAAAAGACAGACGCTCCTCTTTATCAAATGTACGAATTGTACTTATATTAGTAATTATTATAGAACTTGTAAGCTATATAAATGAGAACAATATTTTAATAGACTTATATTCACGTTGAAGAGAACTATTATCATCTTATAATTAAAGTCCTTTTTTTTATTGTCTCATATAGCTCCAAGAAGTAAATAAAATATAACATTAAGTTGAAAATGATATTTAAGTGCTCGGTAATGTAATGTGTAGTGTGTTTGTGTTTTCATAAATATGTAATAAGTTTTAAATTTCGATGTAGAAAATGTAAAAAGTAACTAACCTCTAAACTTAACCTTATAACCTACCTAACACACTTTAATTCCTAACCTTAAATTACCTAACCTAACCGTAACCTATATAATCACTTAAGCCTAAAACCTAAAAACCTTAACCTTAACTCATATAACCTAAAAATCCTAATACCTAACCTAACTTCCCAAATCTAATCTAACCTAGCCTAACCGAACCTAACCCATCCTACCTACTCCTAACCTTATACCTAACATCATCCTAACTTCAATTTAAATAATTTAAATATCAAAACGAAACGTAATTAATTTTTAGTAAAAAATTGAAAGTAACAAAAAAGAAATCAAACCTTTTTTTTAAAACATAAATTAATGATTATATAAAATATTATAATTTAAAAATATAATACCCAAAATAAATAAGTAAATAAAATTTATAACAAATTAATATTTATGGTGATAAAAAATCAAAATACCAAAAGCTGGAAGATAAAAAGACCAATTTAGTCAGAATTACTCGCTTTTTCTTTATATGCTATTTAGAAATATGTGTAAAGACTTTTTCTAGAAATTATTATAAATACATTAAAAGAAAGATATAGTATTAAAAGTATCTAACTTCTCTGTAATTAATAATATATAATAATATATATATATATATATATATATATTATAATATATTATATTATAATATATAATATATTAATATATATTATATATAATATATAATATATATATTAAATATATATAATATATATATATATAATATATATATAATATATATAATATATTTAATAAAATACTATATATTATTAATATTATATAATATATATATATACATATATATAATATAATTATATATATATATATATATAATTAATAATATTATATATTTATTATATATAGTATAATATATTATATATATATAATATAATATATATATATTAATATATATATATAATAGTATATTAGTATATATATATATAATATATATATATATAATATTGTGTGTTTATATATATTATATTAATATTATATATAATTTAATAATATAATATATAATTACTTATAGTAGTGTGTGTGTTGATGTCGTGATGTATATGTGTGTTGATGTGTGTGTTGGTGTGTGATGTGTGTTCGATATTGTGTGTGTGTGTTAATGTTGATAGAGTATATGTATGGATGTGTGTGTGTGTGCGTATGTCTGATGTGTGGGTGTGTGTGTGTGTGCTGTGTGCTGTATAAAGTCCTCAAATAAATATAAGTCTCGGAAAAACTGTGTTCTTCGAATTTAACCTCGCATTTAAATTTTCCGAAAAAAATTGCTTACCATTAAATCCCGGATTTCCGAAAAAAATAAGCTACCAGGCTATTTTTGGGGTATCGCTAGTCAACTTTTCCTACACACATATATATATATATATATATTATATAGTATATACCAATTACCAGACATATTATATATAAATATATATATATATATATATATATAATATATATATTATATAGTATATATATATATATATTATTTATATATATAAATATATATATATAATATATATATATATATATTATAATATATATTATATATATATATATTATATATATATATATATACTATAATTAATATATATATAGTATTATATATATATATAATAAATATATATATATATTAATATAATATATATATAATATAATATTTATATAAATCATCTAAGATAAATTGAGCTATCAACAGAGTCCAGACCCACTCATCTTATGTGTGTGACAAACAACTTGGCCTACGTGATAGCCAGTAAATTTAAATTGTTCTAAATTAATTAAGTCTTATTTGTAAGAAATTAAAAAAAAAATAATTATCTCTAATTTAAAGTTTGGAGATGTGAGATTTTGAATTAAATTAAACCCAACATCGTAATTCCCTCATAATATTGTATAATATATATATATATAATATATATATAATATTATATTCATTTATTATAATATATTATAATCATAATATTATTTAATAAATATATATATATAAATATATATATATATATATTACTATATATATATTAAATATATTATATATAAGGTAATATATAATATAATAATATTAATATTATATATTAAATATATATAATATATATATACTATTAAATATAGATAAGCGTGTGAACCCTGGATAGTTTGAATGAATGTACAGTAAATATTTTATCTCCTATTTCTTCTTTTCAATTTTTTTCGTACGATAAATAATAAATTTATATATAATTATAAATAAATTTTTTATACCTATATTTTAATTTGAGAGTGTGAATTTATATGCTATAATAGATTGTTCTTTTTTACAGAGAGAGAAAAAAGAATAAATCTTTTAAAATACATACTCTGCATTCTCCAGTAAATTTATCATGAACTAAGAAACTTGAATTGTTTTGTGCATGCCCATAACAACTCTGGTAAGAACATATTATTATACCCTATCCAAACCTTAATTGCCGCCGAATGGCTCTTCAACAAAATACCCAAATATTATTTAGCTATGTAATCCATAGATTAATCCGCAGTTTTAATATAATATATATATATTAATATTAATAATTATATATTATAATTAATATATATTAATATATATATATATATATATATATATATTATATTAATAAATAATATATATATATATAATATATATATATTATATATTATATAATAATATATATTATTGGGATAACGATTAAATAATTCTACCACAGCTTGAAATTTTTCCAATTAAATATAAATTATATTTATCATATTTATTTATAATATAATATATATATTAATATAATATTAATATTTATAATTAATATATATATATATATATTAATATATTTATATATATAATAAATATATTATATTAATATATATATTATATTATATATATATATATAATATTAATATATAATTAATATAATAACTGAATACATATATAATTTAATATTATATATATATTATTAATATATAGTATGGTATATTAATATATAATCTTTAAAAATTAATATCTTTTCTTTAGCTAAAATTGCAACACATTATATTTAACATTTTTTATATTATATATTAATTATATATACATTTAATAAATATTTATGTGAATTAATAGTGTTGACTAAATGTGTACATGTATTATATAATATGTATATTGATTCTAAAATTTTTGAAAAAGCTTATTAGGACTGTTAAAAAATGTTTACATAAAACTGTGCCAAATTAAAAGGAATAAAATTGAATATATATATTATATATATTATTTATATATATATATGAATATATATATCATATTATACCTATAGTGGATATATATTATATATAGTAATATATATATATATATATTAATATATAGATATAATATATTACATATATATTATATATATATATATATATATATAATATAATATAATAATAAATATATATAATATATATTTATATATATATTAATATATATATATATATATTAATATATATATATATAATATGTACTATATATAATATATAAATATATATAATATATATATTATTTATAATATATATATACTATATATATATATATATATATATTTATATAATATATATATATATATAATATATAAAATTATTATATATATTTATATATATTTTAATATATTATTTATATTATACCTATAGTATATATATTTTTACTACCACTATAAAGGCTGGCTTCAAGATAACTAGGGCCTAGAGAATCTTAAATGATACATAAAAAAATATCTCAAGTCCTACAATGAGTAAAAGCTCGAGTCAAACAAGTAGGAGCTCTAATATAATGAGTAGAGCTTAAGTATTATTAGAAATAATATGATAAGTGGATAAAAAATCAGAAGAAAGGACAAACTGGTTTTCACTTCTAACCAGTGATGTGATGGAGCAGTAACATAGAGAGACCACTACCAACCGAACGAATGGTGCATCAATAGATGATGGAGTATGTATTTACTCTAAAAACACATAGAACCACACAGATAGATGATGCTGTCCAAATAAATATTAGGCTAATATAACCAATCTATTGCCTAATCTAAGCTAATAGTCAGTAAAGTTACGTACCGGCTTCGATTTCCAGTTTAACAATATAAAAAATATAAAAGATATGTTTAACCGGTTTGGTCCTAAACTGGTCCGAACAGACCCGACCCTCGAGCTCCGCGTAACCGGCTTGAGGACCAATTCCGTCCAGAGCCACTGCTCACGCGACTGATGACTAAGGAATGTAGTATCTAGGGGTACTATAGACGCGTAAAAGACGTTTCTCCATGCTATAATACTTTTCTGATACATGATAGAATCCAGTTAAATGATAATATAGAATTAATATAAAACAACAATTATCATTTATTGGACACAACGCGAGATCTGAGCTTATGTGCACTCCACTTATGCTTCTAGCAAAAACACCACTCACAAAATAGAAAACAAGATGAGAGCACACGACACACGGACAACCCACCCACACAGCAAGCACACGCACAACAACATCGCCACTCTTCGTTCTTACACCACACAACAGAACGAACGCCAGCGTAAGTAAAAAGAGGCCTTATTAATCGATATAAATGGAGCAGAGTTTTTAAATTTTAGCTAAACCTGATGCAGCTACGGAACTCAAGCTGAGTGTTGTAATCCGTACGAAAACTCAATTAGCGAAACACCATTCTACTCAGCTGCATAATATGAAGAATTAGCGTCCGCACTATCCTCAACATCATACACGTCCTTGATAAGACACATCCAGTCTGTCTCCTGACATTATAAGAGCAACTTTATTTTGGTATGCTCTTAGCAAGCTGACTCGATATAAGGCTTATTAACGCTCCGAATATACGACATACATCATACATCTCATAAACGTGCTTTCTCTCTCTGGCTCTCTCTGCGTTCTTCATTCTGCTCGTGTCTCTCTGGCGTCTGCTTCTGCGGTGCTCTCATCTAACATTTCTGCTCTCAATACATCGTCGTGCTACTATCTCTCTCTCTCCTCTCAATCTCCGGTCTTCCTCTCGTGCTTGCCTCGTCCGTACTCTACATCTCAATCTCCTAGCTGTCTATACTTCTCATAGTGGCAATAAAACTCTTAATTGTAAAAAGTACTAGATGTGTCATAGACATAACTCAAGATAGTGTATAACAAAAAATAGGATCGGTTTTGCCAATTTGTATTTGGCGAGTTATTGATAGCTGTGCTAAATTAATATAAAAACATTGCTGTTGGCAGCAGTACCAACCATATGCTCTTTAAATATATCTTCCACGCGATTTGCATTGCACTCAAACATTTTTTGTACAGTGATAGAAATAAGACCTAGATGCAGGGTATAAAATCATCTAATTCTTTTAAAAAAGTATGTGTCTAACAAATTCATCTTTTAAGTGTGAATTACTTATGCGTTATTTTCTCACGGTGTCATCCCTGAAAAACTTAGATTATCAATAGGAAAACTATCCGCTTCGAGTGGGTTTCAGCATAAATTTCCTAGCTAAACTTTTACGAAAATAGAGGAACTATCATGGTCATGATTTGGTGTTTTCCAGGTTATTGACAACACATTATACCGCTAAGTATCCAAGACTAACACACGAACAAATGACGTCATTTTTTTTAAGTTTTTAGAAACTTTTTCAAATAAAACTATCATTAGTTTTTTTTGTTTTACAATTTTTTTCAGACGAAACTATCATTCATATTTTTGTTTTACAAACTTTTTCAAATGAAACTATCATTCACTTTTTTCAATTTTACAAACTTCTTTAAGTGGGAATATCATTTAATTTTTTTTTTTCAGTTTTACATATTTTTATGAAACTATCAATTATTTTTCCAATTTAATAAACTTTTTCAATTTCTGAAACTACCATTCCCTTCCTTTAGTTTTTAAACTTTCTCAAAGGAAATATGTTAATATTCAATACAGGTTTAAGGAAAGCAATTGTAGTTAACGAAGTTGCCTTGCCATATGAACGGCCTTAGCCAAGGTGCCTCAACCAAGGAACCTTCAATCATTTTTGGGGGGGTTCATAGGCCAAAGATTCTGTCTCTTGTTGGCCAACTGGCAGCAATACTGTATCAATAAATTTAGAATTGAATTATTTATCAGATCATTATTACATACTACTACTTCCATTGTCTATTTATCTGCAAGTTAAAACAGCCATAAAAAAAAATTATATTTACAAAAAATATATATTAATATTTTACAAAGTAAAATCATACAAAAATAATTTCACATAAAATTTATAAGATAGTAACAATGTTTGGCGATAATCTTCGAAACAACTACATTTTAGATACACATGTGGCTCCATTTAAAAAATTTTAATGTTTGGCACTGTTTGTCCTTAACAAGTTTGACAATGTCTGCTCTTAATTTTGATATTGCAACTCATGAGTGTTTTCAGGGTGGGTGTCAGTCATTCTGGTCTAAATTATTAATATCTACGGTCTTCGTTCTTGAAAACAACTGTTCGCTGAAATAAGTGCTTTTAAATATTGACCTCAACATCAAAGACATTTAGTTGAATAGTTGGGAAATTGTTCTTTGTCAACATATTAATAATAGATTTCAAAGCGTCCCAGATTGAATTTTTCTTTTAAATCAGTTGCACTGCAAATGATTTTATATCTCAAGCCACCTGGCCACCTGTTAAAGACCCTTGGTCTAGACTATAATTAGTCAGTTCTTTGCATCTTTTAAGACCTTGCGATAGCTATATAAATTCGGTTATAAACATATTTTTACAACTTCTTTGAAAATGCTTTTAATTTATTATAAACTTTTGTGACCTTTAACTTTACGGATGACTGTAAAGACAAAAGAAGAGGCATAAATTATTGTATTTAAAGCTTTTGCAAAGCAATGTATACTTTAGCAAAAGTTTATATATTTTTAATTTCCACGTCTTTACGGGATGCCAGTGTTACATTTAACGAAACTGTATAAATAATAACATTTTCGGAACTCGTTTTACAAAACTAACAATGGTGGGGGTTTGGAAAGGGGGTTTGTGTAATGGACAAGTGGATGGTGGTTTGGACAAAGTGTCATATATATATATATAATATATAATATATTATATATATAAAATAATATATATATATATATAATTATATATAAGTTGGGGTATTTGGACAGATAATGTAACCCGTGTGTTGAAAGGTTAAAGTATGTGACTTATTCGTTAAGAAACATCCTAAGGAACTACTTCATTAAAACAATAATAAAACATTCAAATATTTACTCAAAATGTTACTTCCAATTGACATTTATTGGATATATTATAATGGCATCTGTTGAACGCTTAACAAACAATTAAAAGAATAGCGAATCGGTTCGCGTGGCCTAAGTTCATCTGGAATATCGACTTCCATGCAGGATCTAGATTAAGAAAGCTTCCTAGTGAGAGCTTCTCTTATCATAAGGGAATAGGGCAACTCCCTTAGTGGTATATAGGTTAGGGCTATTTAGGACCTATATGTAACTTAATTAGATATGTTATTCTGATTGAAAGTAGTGAAATTTTAGTTAATTGTTGATGTGTGCATGTAGGGTGTGTGTGTGTATATATAGGTGTTAGTATTTATGGGCGTTGTAGTTAAGTAGATGTTAGATATGCTGTTAAAGTTGCGAGTTGTCTTACATAAATTTAAGAATGATATCAGATAATGTAGAATGTAGTTATGGTAAAAGAAAATTAATCTCTTTCAATCAGTAATTACAAAAGTAACAAAACTATATCATTCTCAAAGTTATTTAGTGGTTAAAACCAAGTTAACCTCAAAAGGATCAAAAGGAATTCGTTGCAACCTAGGCACCTTCGCCATAGCAACCGGTATATATTATATTATGTTAATACCTTGATTACACTCTTTCTCATATGACACAGCGTTGACCTAATCGGCACCTTCAGATTTGCACTGGGTGCAACCGCACTACTTTACTCGTGGCTACCGGAATATATTATATGATATAATATTGCACCTCAGGTCTATCTATTTCTCATTGGCCACCGCTTGCAACCTGCACCTTCGTTACATAACACCGAGTATATGTGTACCGGCAAATCCATAACATTATATATAGCCAGTTGGAAATAGAGAATCAAATAAGTCTATTTATAAACTTCCACTTTTCCTCTATCGACAATTTTCAAATTAATATTTAGAATTATATATATATATATATTATTATATATATATTATTATATATAATATTATATTATATATATATATATATTATATATATATTATATATATATATATATATATATATAATTATATAATATATATATATAATAATAATATTATATATAATATATATATTATATTATATTAATTATATATATATATATTAATAATATATAATATATATTTTAATATTATATATAAATATATATATATACAGTACATAATATATATATAATATATAAATTAATATATATAATAAATATATAATATATATATATAATATATATATTATATATATATTATTATAAAAATATATATAATATATATATATATAATAATATATATTAATATAATAATAATATATATAATATTTATATATATATATATAAATTAAATATATATAATATATATATAATATTATATTATATATATTTATATTATTAATTATATATATATATATATAATATATTATATATATGAATAATATATATATATTGTATAATTTAGATATTTCCTGCGCTGTTTAATATTAATTATTCTAAGCCGAAAGCCTATAAGTTCCGATATCTCATAGTATACCAGTCTAAATAAGTTAGCCTAGATTCCTTAGGACTCCTAGATTCACCCTCAGATCCCTCCTATACCAAATCTATATATATTATAATATATTTAATATATATATAATTATATATATATATGATAATAATATATAATTGTAATATATTTAAATATATATATATATATATATATATATAATATTAATATAAATTATATTATAATATATATATAAATATATATAATATTATATTATAATTAATAATATATATTATATATATATAATATTTATATATATAATAATTAATTAATGTTGAACCTAGTAGCCAGAATTTTTTTATCGGGTAGTGATCTGTAGATTATATATATACCTAATTTTTTACTATTTTTTTACTATTATTTTAGATATTTTTAAAACCTTTATAATAAATATTAATAATGTAATAGTAAATTCTCTTATATATTTTATATCTTTTGAGGTATATATAATACATAATGCAAATAATTAGTTATAATTACCTTTATATATTATTATTTAAACTCAATTCAAATCTCAAATATAAATATTCTCATATATAAATATTTTAAAAATATATAATGTAATCATAATTATATAAAATAACCTTAAATTATAAAATACTACCTACCTATCGAAAATTTATGTATATTTATAATACCATCATTTATGAAAAATGTTATTTAGTTTAATAAAAAATATAAACTAGTGTCCCTCTCAATATATTATTTCTACAATAACGTAAGATCTGGGATAGCCAAAAATTATTTCAAATCATTATATAAGTATTCTAAATAAAGTCCTTCCGCTCCATAAGTGGTCCTTATATATTATAGAAAACTCCTAATATATAACAATATTTGGCTTAGCGTGGTCGCTATCAATTAAACACATTGCAAATTAAAACAAGACTGATTATATATCTTCCTCCTCAGTTGTTCTCCTCGAACCTTGTGTCCCCACAAGCTTTGTAATGACCGAGCAACTTCATAGGAAATAAAATATTATTTCTGCCTTACCGTCTTAAAATCTACTCCTCTGAATAATAAGGTCCTTTCTTATCGTATACAAACGCCTGATAGAATATGGTCGAGTCTGGTCTCAGAGAGTTTAATAAATTATCATATATTCTTGTTCTTGTTCTATGAAATGAGATGGATTACTAAAATCAAAGGACTATACACACACAAATAACGGTGAAATATAGAAGTAAATCCTCTGTTCTTTCAAAAGTTTTATAATCTATTTTTAACGGGAAGAGTCGATGAGGTATGTATGCCTATATAAGATGATGATATTATGTATGATATTATTTTATGGCCATGTCTATTGTGGAAGCTATGTTCTCATTTTAACTTTGTTTCAAAAATTTTTTCATTGAGGAATACGTAATTGCAGTTTGCTATATGGTGGCATGCATATAATCCTAACATTTTACAATTGTACTACACGCGGACATTTTCATTTCTTCTATTAACAATCCTTACCAATTTATATCACTTAAAACTTAAAAAATAGCTTAGAGAGATTGAGATTTTCTATATCTCTCTATCTGTGGACAGAGATTATCCTCTGTGGTTCAAGAGTATTCAAGCATCTTCATTAATTTCCTTATCCTACCTCATTTCATCTAATGAAAATATAGGCACTGCTTAAAATAGAAAACTCAAGTAAGCATAAATTGAAAAGTGCAAAAGCTTATGAGAATTATATAAATTGACAAAATCTATTGATAATTACATAATCTCAGATATAAACCACAATTCTCTTACAGAGTCTTCTCCAAAAATATTTGAGTATTATTCCTTATGTTTGTGGATAATGAAGATGTTCAAGATATACTTATGGAATACACAGAGTCTTATGATCCTCTGAATTTCGGTACGGTGTTACTCTAAAAAAAAACGTTGCTCGGTTAATGAATTATAAACTGGGGTGACTTAATCTCTTTCTATGGTTAGTCTTATACAACTATTAATCTCACAATACGGCTAAACATGAACTTTGAAGGCCTGGACCAAAGTATCCCAAGACTCATCGTCGCCACCAAATGCCCTGCCTTGCAGCTCGAGGTTTTTAATTTTATTCTTGATCTCAGGAATGAATAACATCCTCCTACGAGACTGCTAACGGGGGCTTGAGGATAGGTCTTGTAATATTCTAGAACGTGGCCATCTTCGCGATCACGAGAGATCTGCTAGGTCAAATTTCCTACGCCAACGCCTGCAAGAGCTTCTATACTTATCCAAATATAATCCCTCATAGAATTAAACTGAAATGCCTGAATTCTATTTTTTAACTGAAATTTTCCATGTCTGAGACTTTACCCTGCCATTTCAGACGCATTAAACGTCTTTCCTCACCCACCTTGTGTGTGTCTCTCTGTCCTCAATATACTGTAGTCTTTCTGTTGTGAGAAAGCTCTCCAATCTATAAAATAAATTCAGTCCAAATTAAACACATATTAATATTATTACATGTTTCTTGGTGAACCATATTAATCGAGCTGCTTTAGGGTTGTGTCTCTTCACAAATGGACCGCCAATAGAGTGTTTCTAATGTGTTGTATCGTCTACTCAAATAAATGTGTATGATGCGGACAGCAATAGATAGAACAATAACAATGCTCACTTAAAGCATTATAACTAAGAAATAATAATTTCATTCTAATGCATCATATATAGCATACTCTCAAATTCCGAAAAGAGCTACGATACCATTCTTTTCCGCAAGCTTTTGCTTAAAGTCATACTTCCATACAAGCTAAGAAAGATTTTCCTTATGTGCTTTCAATCAGTCACTAAAACCAGAAAAAGTGCGTGGTCTCTTGAAATCAATAAATGTTTTTCTTTGATATTTCATGATCCACCTAGTTACAGCCCAATTATGAATATGTGTGTCTCATAACTTTGATTATGATTTGATTATCTCCGTGGCTATTTTGCTTCTCATAAATTTATTTGAAAAATCAGACCAAGACACTCTAAAGACATTCAGAATAGTTTTGTCTCTTAATAACTCTATACTCATAACTATATTTTAGGGGGGAGGAGGTTTCAGACATCGCTCACCTCCTCACAATCCCACTGAGCGATTCCACCTTCGTCGTTACTCTGGCGCATGTAAATTTAAATCGGATACACGATTTGTCCTCAGAGATTGAAATCCAGAGGAAAGTATCCGTTGTGAGAGCGATAGTATGAGGAGAATAATTAACTACCTACAGTTTGTTAGGCTGGAAATTATATGATATTATTTTATTTTTATCACGTATTTACTCTTTATGTTTTACAAATATTATTTATTTAGGGCTAATTCATGAGATACATTATGAGTGTCATATAAGAAGTGTAAAATAAGCAAATATATATATATGGATATAATTTATCCGTAGTATAAAATACTACTTGCTTATTGTATATATGTATTATAAAAATATCTTAGCAATATGACCTATATTAAGTAGTTGCTATCTATTAATTCACTATATATATACTCATTACCTATATATAAACTAATGATAATTAATTTGATTTCATTTTAGTATAATATTAAAATAAAATAAACTAATTTTGGAGACAATTCATACTTATATAAATTTAATGAATATATTTTGCTTCAATAAGGAGAAGCACCAAAATATTTAAATCCTGTTGCTTAAGTTCATGGCAATTGTAAAAGTGTTCCGAGACTGAACTAAATTGATCATTAAAGCTCCAGTCATATATATGCATATACATGAAGCAAATATCACTGCTTCTGACATTACGAGTTTCCTATAACGGGTATATTATATATATAATTATATATCAAATCAATTATAATTATAATATATATCAATATAAATATATAGAAAAATAACAGTAATAAAAATAACATAGTATCATCAAAAAATGATCAGTACTCTTGTGTATATGCATAAAAGCATGCAACATACAAACTTATATCTTAATGATATACACATCAGAAGACCTCTAACGTAATAATAATGCGCTCACTCGCTACTTCTCCTACAACCAGATTGCAATTGTGAATTATACACTCTCTTTATTAAAAAAGGAATATTTAATAAAAGGAATAGCTACTGATAATATAAATAAAATTATACATTACCCGGGACCTGACTCGAGTATATATATTATAAGTAGACAAATAATTCGAAATTAAATATCCATATAAAGGAACATTCGGAAATTTAAAAAAAATAATAAAATAGAATTAATGAATAAAATAAATATAACACCTCAAAAATATAACGCAGTTCTCAAAACAAAAATCGTAGCGTTACCAATAAATATATTTGCACATCACCACACTACCAAATCGACTTTCATTATCTCTTTTTCGTCAATAGACAGTTCCATTAGTCCTTTACACCCGCTCCTGATACTCCTCTAGTAATGCGATATCTACGTAATTTAATCGTCCCATCCACTAATAATATATATATATATATAATATATATACTATATATATTATATATATATATATATATATATATATATATATATATATATATATATATATAATATATAATTTATATAATATATATATATATAATTTATATAATATATATATATATATATAATAATAATATTATATATATAAATATATATTTAATATGGTATATATATTATATATATATATATATATATAATAATTAATATTAATATATATATTAATTAATATATATATTAATATTATATATATATAATAATATATATATATATATATATAATATATAATCAGTATATCCAAATATTATTTTTTTCTGGATTATGGGGCCAGACAAAAATCTTTTTATATCTATATATATATTATATAATATTAATTATATATATATTATAATTAACTATATATATATTATATATATTAATATAACTATAAATATTATAAAATTAAATAAAAATATTATATTATATAATTATATTATATAATAATTATATTATATATTATAAATATATATAATATTATTATATATATATAATAATGATATATATATATATATATATATATATAATTATATAATATATTATTTATATAATATATATTATAATAATATATTATATATATAATATATATATAAATATTACTATATATATAGATTGACCAAATATTAAATTTCTAAGAAAAAAATGGTAGAATAATTTATATATTTAAATTACTATAAAAATCATCCAAGCCTTAAATTATGTATAAAATAATCGACACGGGCATATAATGAGAAGTGTGTGAGACAAAGTCCGAAGATAATTTTCTTTATCAGTTTTTATATTATATCAATCAATATTTCAATGTACGTGATATAGAGTGAGTGGAGCTTAATAATCTCCATAAGTAAATCTTTTATCTTTCAACTAACATATTATATTATTCTCAAGTAGGTTTCGTAATAATCTTAATGCTTGTAAAAGCTTTTTCTTACTGTAGCAGGAAGACATGGGTTTATTAAAATTTATTGCCAGTATTTTGCAACACTATGTTAGAATATTTGGAAATTGTGACTGGGAACAAGAAAAACTAGTCCGTCTCTTGCTGTTTTTGGGACGAACCTGTGCTGTTGATGCCCTTTCAATTTGAAAAATTAAAGAATTTACATAGGCTATTATATATAAACTTAATTACTTATTCAACTGCATGCTTTCGAGATTCATTCCTTGTGATTAATGAAAATTATACTACACAATAATTTTTATTATACTATCTACATATGTAATCATTTACACCTCGAGCTCGGTATATATGATCATAAAATTGCATTAGGAAAGATATATTAAATTTCTTTATATGATTTCAATAATATTAAAATAACCTTCTCTTCTCACTAATGCTGATTGTATAAATCATTACACCAATTAAATTACTTTATATTAAAAATAGAATGTGCGATATTCTAAAATATTTGTTAGGGTTGGAAGAATAAAATGTTTAAGTAATGGGAGTGATATATGTTGCATAATTCTTTGATGGCTTAAAGCTTAGTTTATATAATTATATATATATTATATATATATATAATTTATATATATATAATTAATATATTAATATATCTATTATATATATTATATAATAATATATATATTATAATTATAATAGTATAATAATTATATTAATAATATATTATATAATATATATTATATATACAATATTATTATTAATTACTATTAATATTATATAATATATATAATATATATATATATATATATATATATATATATATTATTATTATTATATATTATATATAATATATATTATAATATATTATATATATAATATAATTAATATATATAATTATAATATATAATATTATTATTCATATATATATAAAGTATATATATTAACTTACAGCCGTTCGTCTTTGGTGGAATAAACGATAAAAGTGCCTGTGAGAGTAAAACCAAAATCTCCTTCTTCTGGTCTTGTCAAATTTTATAAATTTGTCCCGATTACTTTCTTTTTCTTCAGAACATACTTAATAAATAAGAAGAGCAAATGCGAATATATATAATATTAATATATATTACTATATAATAATTATAATATATATTATATATATATTATATATATATATATATATTATAATATAAATATTATATATATATATTATTAATATATTATATATATATATATATTAATAATATTAATTAATATATTATATATATATATTATATATATTTCATAATAAATAATTTACATAACTGATTTAGTAAATTATGTGAAATAATTAACAAGGAGTTCGCTTATAAAATTTATATTCTTTAGCTAATTAAGTTGATATATATATATATATATTATGAGTTAAAAACTTATCGAAATTGCGCTTCACAAGAAAAATATATATATAAGGAAAGATCTAAATCTATCTAACCCTAGTAAAATAAACATTTAAAAAATATTGATTCAAAACTAAATGAATTAAAGTTGAATTTAATTAATAATACATATGCAGAAAATATGCACCAACATTTGCATTGTTATTAGATTGCGTTTTATTTTTAATTTATATATATTATTTTCATTTTTTAGTATTATATATTTTTATAAATAATAAATAATAATATAAATTCTCCTTAGTATATATATTGTACTATGAAAAATATTCTCAGCAGTACCTGAGGATATATTTAATATATGTATAGTTAATTATAGGTGAAATTTTTGCATATGTTTATGGTGGGTGCCAGACACCATATATTAATACGATAGAAGAGACTTTTACAAAAGTGACACGCATGGTTAACTAAATATGCTGAAGCCTTTATATATTTTATTTATAGTTTTTAGTGTATAACTAAGTGTTATTTAGAATTTTATTGTAAATAGAATGGCGTGCTTTAGTGTCCCAAAGAGTAAACTATATAACATTTTAGAGAAAGGATTTATAAATATTATCTTATAAAGAAATTATTAAGTTAAAAGATTTTCACAGATATTTTAGAAAATCTTACGTCTGGCAAGGTTCTCGCGTTCCCCCAAATTTCTCAAACATGAGTCGCCCAATATGCTCCCTATAAACCTTTTTTTGTAAAATCATCATTTTTGTATAGCCGTACCCAATATTCTCTTTATAAGTTACATATTGTTATTGCTGATAATTAGGCACATGGCCTAACTATTCTTTCCGTAATAACAACGTATCTTTAGCAACAACTTCACTATCATCCACACACTATAACAACTAATTATACAAAGCCTACTACCAAACCCATATATCATTCACACACACACACACATTACACAACATACATCAATACACTTAACATGACACACAAATCTACTTAATGATATATCATATATGTTCTAGTGGCATAATATATATATATATACTATATATTTAATTATATATATAAATATATATATAATAATTATATATATATATTATATATATTATTATATATATATATATATATATAAAAATATATTATATATAATATATATAATATTATATATATATATATATATTAATATATAATATATTATTAAAAATTTATATATATATATATATTAATTATATTAATAATATACTTTAGGTTTGGGATACGTTACGTTATGCTTAGGTTTGGTTAGGTTAGGTTTAGGTTACCAAAAGAAAATACCTATAATACCTAAGCCTACCTAACGCCATAAATATTATATATCTACGTTAAATCGTCCAAATATTTTACCCTAAGGAACAGTTTCGTTTAACGTATCCAAATCATCTATAATACGTATATATTATATATATTATATATTAATAAAATAAATATATATATATATTATATATATTTATATATATATTAATATAATAATGTATTATATTATATATATTAATTATATATAATATATATATATTATAATAATATATATATATATAATAATAATATATATATATATATATATATATATATATTATACATATTAATATATATAATATTATATTAATATATTCACCCTATAGAACATTTATTATCATTAGGTTTATTAGGTATCCTAATCTAGTGTACATAACCAAACCTTATAACCTAAACCTAACCTAACGTTATATATATCAGTAAACGATATCTCATATAACTAGTTACGTATTATATATATTATAATATAATATATTATATATATATTAATTATATATATTATAATTATATATATATATATATATATATATATATTAATATATATATATTATATTATATATAATAATATATATATATATATATATATATTATACAATATTAATAAAATTATATATGTAATAATAAATATATTAATATTAAACTTTATTATATTATTGAATAATAATATTTATATATTTAATATATATATAATATATGTCAATATATATAATTTAATAATATATATTATATATTAAATATATATATATAATATATATATATATATATTAATTATATTATATATATATACATTATTATATATATATATATATATAATTATATATATATATATATATATAATTATATTAATAATTATATATTATTAATATATATAATTAATATATATATATATATATATATATTATATATTATAATATATATAATATATAATATTTAATATTATATTATATATATATAATTAATATATATATAATATATACTATATATTATTATATATATATAAAATATATTTATATATAATAATATATATATATAATATATATATATTATATATATATATAATATATATTCTTAATTATTCGTCTAATATAGAACCTCTCATGTTATATACCATATGAGTTATGTGATCTCGATTGCGTGTGTGTGAGTGTGTTGATTTTCAGAGAGCAATTAGTTGAAAAGAGAATATAGTTGTCGTGACTTCATTGTCTGAGAAATTTGGTTCGGAACACGGTGAGAATCTCCGCCAGAATCAGTAAGATAAAAATTTAACACATTAATTATTTTTTGTTTTGTTTTTATTATATAAAAATAATTTATTATTAAATACTCACCACGTAATATTTTTTTATTGGTATATAAAACTACTATTTACACTTAATACTTTACTTATCAAATAAACACTTACATCTCGAGACAATAAGTCGTGTACCTCCTGCCATTTTATGTCCCATAATAACATGCAATTACTTACCTCAAATCCGGCTTATAATCAATCTCAAATTGTTGGAAATCTTCCTATGATTATTGTTTAAATTGTAAACATAAAGTTGAATATTTAATAATAAAAAAAAAGATATACTTATGTAAGAGGGCGAGGAACAAATTTACTATAACCCTTTAAAGTAATAACTACACATACAAAGTTCATTGTAAAGTAGTGGCCTCCCTGTGAGCGTCAGGGACTTAAACTGTTAGACAATAAGATTCAATTATATAGATTAATTATAACTCTAATGAGAACGGATAGATGAAACTTTAAATTATGACGAAATGACGGGTATAGCTTGCCTTTTGGATGGCCGACATAGAGACGTCTGATTTCTTTGTTGAATTTTAAAAACATCAGAAAAGGATATTGAGGTGTAATGTTAGAGGCACGAGTGAGAACTGTTCACATTGCTTTAAAATAATTTCCGAATTAAATTTACTATTAATAATAAATATATAAGTAGTTAATGATATTCATATATTCAAATTAACATAAGTTCCTAATGATATAATTTTACATTGATCAATTAGCATCTACAATTGCCCGTAATAATTCTACAACAACTATAAAACCATTTCTTAATTCCTAACTTAAGATTAATGTTTCAAATATAAAATAACCTTAGTGAGTATTATAATTACATAATAATATTTTCATTACTATCCAAATTCAAATTCCTAATTCTATACAATGAGTAGCATCAATAATAATAAATAATATAATGAATGAATGATAATAAAATAAATTCATGGTGAATTAATAAATCAAAACATCTATAAATATAATAAATAATAAACATATATAATAATTAAATATACATTAATTAATATAAACTATCCATATAATAATTATATAACTATATTAATAATAATAATATAATTAAATAATTAATAATATATAATAATTAATAAATAATTATAAATTAATATAAATAATTTAATATAATATAATAATATAATAATTAATATATATAACAATTAAATTAAGAATAATTAATTAAATATTAATATACTTATATAATAATTAAATAATAAAATAATAATTAAATTATAATATTAATAATAACTTAATTAAATAAAAATATTATAAATATAAATAATAAATAAATAATATATAAATTAAATAATAATATTATTATAATAATATAATAATTAAAATATAAATAATATATATATAATAATTAAATAATAATAATAATTAAATAAAAATTTGATATATATAATAATAATAATATAATAATATAATATAAATAATAAAAATTAAATAATAAATATAATTATAATTATAATATTAAATAATTAATAAAAATATATTATCAATAAATTAAACATTTATATTAATATTAATAACTTGCTTAAATGTCATTATAATAATATAATAATAATAATTAAATTAAATAAATAATTATTAAATATAATAATAATAAAAAAAATAATAGTAAATGATTATGATATAAATAGCTTATTAAATTAAAAAATAATTAATAATAATATAATTAATAATATAATTATATATAATAATTATAATAATAATAAATATTCATTTATAACAGCGACATAATTTCTTACACAAACTTATAAATACAATAACTTTTAGAGGACCTATATATTATATATATTATATAATAGGTCAAAATTATATAATTTTACTATATGAATAGGTGAGTATAAATTCATAAATTAGAAGCCGTTTCTCTAAAATTGAATTAAAATAGGTTTATGAAACGCAACTAAAAAATATATATATAAAAAAATCTCAAATTGAATATATAAGTGTTCAATTGTTTGTAAAGTGAAAGTAGTTAAAAATAACATCTCATTCTATCTCTTTAGAGTATAAAAAAAGTTATTACGTTTAAAGTAATAAGTAAATCTCTAATATGAAGTAACATATTATGAGTAAAAATATAACTGTCTTTATATGTTTATATCTCGAAGAGTAAAAATAAAGGTATCACTTCTCGATTATTATATGGTTTATTTATTTTTAATATATTGTTTTATTTTATATTATATGAGTTTTTTGTAATTCTTCAGAAAATCACTTTAGCGTTCGTGCTTGTTTTTTTTTCCTTTTTTAATTTACAATCTCTTTTTTTCTCAATATATATTTTCATTTAAATTAATATTATATAAAATAAAACACTAAAACATACTATTACCACATTACTACCACATACACTAGCAATGAATATCATTGTTAAAAATTATGGTGATTAATATGATTATTATTATTATTTATTACTCTATTTGAATTATATAGATTAATTATTAAATAGTATATTATATATAATATATTATCTAAGCTTAACTATTATTATTATTTAACATAATTATTCATTTTTCTCCTTACATATATATTATTTAGTTGTCTTTTTAATATAAGTATAATAAATAAATACTGTGATTATCTGTAGGTATTAGGCACTATTATTATATTATATTAATTATTATTTATAAATTTTATTGATTCCTTTATTCACCTTATTATAAGACCAATAGATATTAATAACCCTCTTCGTCTTTCTTATTATATACAATAAGAGCCGAATATAGTCATCTTCAGTGTTTTACATTATTTATTATTTATTATATGTGTTCCTCTCACACAAATTATATAATTGTGATTGTAAGAAGTGAATTTACTCCTATTATTATTATTATTATTATTAAGATTTTGAAATATAATTATATTTATATAATAATGTAATATACTTATTTATTATTACATTAAGGAGTTTAGTAAATATAATTATTTAGATTATGATAATAATTATTAATTACTAATAAGTTATTGATTATTAATTACCATCCAATACCTAATATTCATTACACTCCTCATAGTGCGGCTTAAGGAATGTTCTCGGCATTAATAAGTGCTATTTCTTAGTGTAAAATTTATGTTATACCATATTTGCTCTTAGCCATTTGGATTGCCAGTTTCCTGACTTCTCCGTCAGTAGTCAAATAGTGTATCACACCAGATAGTTAAACATTTCACCACTTAACCACCCGCCTTATTACCAAGTTCCATCCCAGAGGAGCAATAATATGAGATATATATATAGGAATAATATAATTATATATATATGTTTAACTCACGTACCACTTATACATTATTGGTTTATTCAGACAAATTACCTCTTCTATATATACTAAGTACAGCTATATTGTTGCAGCACTATATAAATAGGTACAAACTCCATAATAACGTAAGATACACCATTCATATGCTATATAAGGAAGAACATTAAAATATATATATATATACCTCCCCTCCTAATAAATGAAATTGAATAATACTATATATCAAAATATGAATATAAAAAAATAGAATATTAATATATATTATATATAGGGAATTTTTATATATATAGTTTTTCTTTTTTGTGGCTGTGCCGTTGTTTTTCTGAAAGCAATTTTTCAAGTGAAAAGCTGAGCCCATACTTTTTATTACCAAAAAATGGCTTCGTGCGAAAACAGTTTCTCTTTTTTTTTCCTTCATTTAAATTATTTTTAGAAAATGATTCATACATAACACTTACGTTTTGGTTGTTTTCATACATACTAAGAGTAGACGGGCGGAAATGGTTCCTCAGCCTGCATTTGGCATACCGTGGGACTTCGTTACAATAAAAAATAGAGTTATGCTTTAAAACGATTAAAAAATTTAACTAATTTCTCTCCGAGGATGAAACAAACTTGAATACTTGATTAAGGAGAAAAAAATGATAATTAGATAGATAGCTTCAAGTTGTGAAAATAATTTATATCATAGAATGTTAAAAATGAAATAGGAAAAAATATAGATAAAAAAAAGAAAGACCACAATTACTATATATAATTAAATATCTATAATATAATAACATTTAATATATTTATTTCGTATATTTAAATTTTTTAGTTTTATAAATCATATACTTATTATATATATATTGTTAATTAATGTTAATATATACGCCATTACTAATATTTTGAAACTTTAATATTAAAATAAATAAGTCTTTTACTCACTTTGTAAAAAATGTCCACCTATATGTTATAGATTAGTCCGGTACTATATATATATTATACGAGAAAGCTTAGGTATTATTTTCAGATATGACTAACTTTAGTTTTTGCTATTTATTCATAAGAATGTCCTGATAAGAATAGGAAAAATTTAAATGAAACTTAGTTCTAGGAAGTTTATATTAGGTAATATTTATAGGAAAAAGTTCATATATTACAAAAAAATATTTAAGAAATAATGTATACTGATTATAATAATACTAAAATTAAATAATTAATAATTAATAATTAATTAATCATATTGGAACTGAAAAATAATTAACAGGCTCAAGTTATAAATTATCAATATATAATAATAATTAAATTAATTAATAATAATTAATATATATAATAATATATAATATTAAATTAAATAATAATAATATATATATATAATGATTAAAATAATATATATGATTAATTAAATTATAATTGATTATAAAAAATAATTATATTCAAATTAAATAATATAAAACATTACTAGTTACTAATATCTAATATTAGTAGTATTACTTACTAATTAAATTAATTAATATATTAACAATATATAATGTTAAATAATGGTATACATTATAAATACTATAATATAATATAATTAATTAATTATATATAAATAATAAATAATATAATTAATTAATATACTTTGGCAATTAATATAATGAGACTAAATAGATTGATAAAAATAATTCATATAACTTATTAATTTTTATTTAAATGCATTATAATATTAGAATAAAAGATTAATATTAAATATTAAATATTAATATTAAATATTAATATTAAATATTAATATTAATTATAAATTTAATTATAACTATTAATATTAAGATGAATTAGTTTAAATGTTTTAACAATTAATATTCAATATAAATTAAATATATGTTTTATTTTGATTAATTAATATTAATATTAATATTATTAATATAATATAAATATATTATAATATTAAATAGTGATGGATAGGTGATGATATCAGTATAGTATAATTACAAATAAAATGAGACAAAATAAGAAATATATTGCTCAAATAAAAATAAATATTAATTATTTATTATTACAATATTTATTGATAATAATATTAATAATAATTAAATATTATTAGATACAATAATTATAATTATCTAATAATGTTAAAATAATGATAAATAATTAATTAACATATAATAATAAATTTAATTTTTAATACTTATGCTCAAATTCGTTATAATAATAATTATATTTGTACTTTGCTTATATTTCATTTAATTCTATCAGTAGATTTAATTAATAATCCAAACAAAAAAAATTATTTCGATTATTGAAAAATTATAATATATTTAATTTGTAAAGACGTTTGGAAATAATAATATCACAATTAGTTTTGGAATACATGTTCTCGAAAAGCTGACAATAATAATTTCTCATAATAATATATTTTATTCTTTTTTAAATAAATAATATTAAATTATTTTATGATATTTAAATCAGAATATAAATACTACCAAATGAAGCCTCTAGAAACAGTAAACCAGCAATTGGAAATTTTAATACAGAGCACCATCAAAGAGCCCCGCAAGTAACACGACACCCGACACCCAACCAATAATAATAATAATGATAATATAATATAATATTGAGTAATAATAATTAATTTACTTAGGGATCTTTATCAAACATGAAATTTTTATAATAACTCACATAATAAAAAAAATAAAATAGATACTTTATATAATAAATACAATAAAATTTAAATAAATTAAGTATAGTATATGATTGAAATATTATATTATAGAGAATCATTTCAAAATAAATATAAATTAATTTTTAAATTTTAAATATACGACAATAAAGATTTGATTTGACTCTCATTTAATACCTGCCAGAAATATAACATATTAAAATTATTACAACCTATAATTATACTTTTGTGTTCTTTCCGCCGCTACGTAAAATATCGGAAAATACTCGAGAAAAAATTCGATTAACATATCGAACATTTTTATTTTCACTTTATAAATAAATCTAACTCTCATATATATTCACAAATAAATAAAAAAAAGTGAATAATATATTAAAAGTTTTAAATAAATATTAATGATAATAACATATAATAATAATTAATTCAATAAGTACTAAATAATAATAATAATAATTAAATAATAATAATATAATAATTAATTAATTAATAAATTAAATAATAATAATATATTATAGAATAATTAAATATTTAAATTAAAAATAATAATTAATGTAATATAAATATAAGTTAATAATTAATTAAATAATTGGTTTAATAATAATATATAATAATAATTAATATGAATTAATAATATAATATAATTAATCAATTAATATAATTTAATATATAATAATATATATAATAATAATATAATTAATAAATTAATAATAATAATAATTAATAAATAAATATATAATATTATATAAATAATATAATAATAATAATAATTAAATAATAATAACAATAAAATAACAATAAATAATATTAATAAAAATTGTTAATATATTGTATATAAAAATTATATATACCATTATTTAATAGTAATCATATACAATAATAAAAACAATAAGAACAATAATAATAATAATAATATAAATGAGATAAGTAGAGTGTAAAAAGATAAAATAATCATGCTAACTTTACTCATCGGATAATATTGAACCACCGACATAATATGTTCCAGATAATATGACTGTACATATATAATAATTAATATTAAATAATTATAATAATATAATGTAATAATAATATATAATTAATAATTAAATTATATAAATAAATAATTATAATAATAAAATAAATAATAATAATTAATAATAATAATATTAATAAAATAATAATAATTAAATAATAATAATTAAATAATTAATATATATAATATAATATAAATAATATAATTAATAAATATAAATTATAAATAAAAAATAATACCATGCAAATACTTTAACAATAATAAATATAATTAAATATTAGATAATATTAATATAATCAATAATAGTAATTAATAATAATAATTAATTATATAATATAAATTAAATAATAATATATAATAATAAATTAATAATTAATAATATAATATATATAATAATTTATAAATAATAATATAATTAATATAATTATTCAAACTATATTATTAACCTTGCCATTTCTTGGGTGGGTAGATAAATGGTAATTGAATTTTAATACTAAATAAATAGTTAATGGACCAAACACAAACCGGCAATGACAATGTAATAGGAAGGTGATCTTTGTAAAATATTCCAGAGAATAGGTATAAGAGTAATGAGGTTTATAGAGAAAACTCTCGTGAATAGTGATAATACAGGCTGCTCTAAATTATCTGAACTCAAGCTCAAACGAATATGTAGTAAGTTGTAGTCTACGATATAACTGGCTCTCTGTATGCGTGTCTCAAACGACTATGTATTGATATGAATGAGAGAAGATATTAAGTACTTTGAAGTTATAAGTTAAATGAACGTGAATTCGTTATATACAGTGTCTTCATCAATGTAATAATAGTTATTATGTATATAATTATAATCATGGTAATTGATGTATATTATTATTTCTTCCATTTCATAGATTTGAATCTGTTTCTCTATTATTATGATTAACATTTATATGCAATCATTGATATGATTTGCTATGCTAGTCATATTAATAAATATCTATTACTATTATTTAGTCTTTTTTATTATTGTTTTTTAGTTCCTTTGTAGATGTATTTTTTGATGGTGGAGTATATATTATATATTAATAAACATATTAGAAAATTATAATAAATTAAGTTTTATATATTTATCTAGTAATATGTATATATATATAACATGAGTTACGTTTAAAATTATATTATAAATTATATTTAATACATTATATTAATTATATATATTATATATATAATATTATATTTATATTATATTATATATTATATATATATTATTATATTATATTATATTATAGTTATTTTATTATATTTAATAATAATATTATATATAATTATTATATTATTATATATTAAAATATATTATATTATATCTAAATAATATATATTTATGCTAATTTATATTGTATATTATTTAAACAAATTATTTTTAAATTCATTATTATATTATTTATATTATTTTTATTATTATCTATAAATAATTTATAATTATATTATTATTAATTATTTTTATTTTATTATATATAATATATTATATTATTATTATTATAATATTATTATTATTTATAATTAATTAATTAATTAATTATTTATATTATTTATATATATTTATATTAATTATATATATTAATATTGTATATATTATTATTAATATATATTTAATTATTATATATTAATATTTAATTATTTAAATTAAAAATTATATATAATATAAATATTTAATTTGTATATATAAATATTATAGTTCTACCAATGACTACGCTATATGATTATAATTATACATATATAACTTAATATGTATATAATATAATATCATTATATATATTTATACTAATAATTATAATTAAAGAAAAGAGTATATCGCTGATTAATATTTGTGGATTTCTGAAAGAAATCTTTAATATAACTGTATGTATTTATATTATATACATATATATTATATAATATGAATATAAATAAAGTTTAATTATCATTTTGTAAAA
This sequence comes from Trachelipus rathkii, assembly GCA_015478945.1. NCBI lineage: Eukaryota > Metazoa > Arthropoda > Malacostraca > Isopoda > Trachelipodidae > Trachelipus > Trachelipus rathkii. Next base: position 71,319 of record JABUQX010029784.1, read on the forward strand.
ATAAACTCTGCATTTGGATTTATATATTTTTTTTCTATATTGCCAGAATAAAAAAAAAAAATAATACTAAGCTAGTATCGCAAAGTTGGAGAACTTTTCTGTAGGAGCTATTGAAAATTCATGTCAAATAAAAGCTTTTGAGTTTGGAGTATAACTATGTTAAGATGATCAGAAAAAACTATACGAAGGAGTGATTAGTGGGTAAAACAAGTAGAATCATATAAGAGAAGCAGTTGCATATAATGGCAAATACTTTTAAATTTATTACTAGCAATCTGAAATTCTAATATGCATTTACTAATTGAGTGAAATAGAGCAACAATGGTTATGATTATTTCGGTCGTTTAGGGAATAGACCGAAATTTGGATTTACTTCCGGCTGCAGCGAGATTTTCAGCAAATCCAGAGAATTTCTTTAAATTATTTGATTTTCGTAGAACGCTCGGTTGTAAAGAAATATTAAGCGGATATAAATGAACAAATGTAGAAAGTAATTTAATCAATCAAATAATCTAATCAATATTAAAAAAAGCATAGGCGGAAAAATAAGTCAAACGTATGCGATAAACAAGATATTTAAACGACTTTGGTGACAACCATCTTTAAGATTATTGGAACCAAACAACATACTAATTAATAAAAATTTACTTAAAACTCAGACGATTAGAAATTGTTAAAATAACACTTAATAATTTGCTAACTACTATATAAGATAATATAAGAGCCAGACCAATGCGTTAAAAAAAAAAGGCCTTGAAGCCAAGTCCCCGATGTTTTGTTTACATCATTTGATCAATCCAGATTCGCTGAGGAAAATTAAAGATTAGAGTTTTAGGATGCAAATCTCACTACAGCGTGATTGCTAAGTCCATATTTAAGGATCTATTTTGTGGGACACTTCGCTTAAAAAATCTTGACAATTTTTACTTTTATTATGTATAAATAAAAATTCTATGAAACATGCTTAAAAAAAAATAATAGTGAAAAGCATTATCTGAAGTAAAATAAATTCAGTTTGCAATATTAATTTCGTATGTTAGTAACTAAAAAAAGTCTCCATAAAAGTAAAAATAAATAAATCTGCAAATGCTGGTGCTAAAATAAAAATTTCATGCAAACTTTAAAAATGTTTTTTTGGGGTATATAGCATTTTTTGTCTCTAATCTTCATTTATTATGTAATCCTAATTACGGAAGTAAAAAAAATCTATAAATATTTTTAAATGAGATTCAGGTATATTAGTGCCTTGAAGTTCTATTAATATTACAACTACGCAATTGTTTTGCCATAAACCTTTGTTTCCTTTTCTTTTAACCATTTAAAGTTAATATATTAGTGTATTTTGTTTCAATTTTAATTTTCAGGAAATGGATTTGATCGTCATCTCTTCGGACTTAGAAAAACGGCAGAAGGCAAGAAGCTGGCAGATAGTAATTTTTCAATGCCAGATATTTTTACAGATCCTGCTTATGCCAAAATGAATCATAATGTGATATCGACATCAACTCTTTCATCCCCACATTTTCGCATCGGCGGATTTGCTCCAGTTGTTCCTGATGGTTTTGGAGTTGGGTAAGATTAAATCAAAATTATTTAGAGTTTCAATAATCTGTAAGTTAACCTTGAAGTTAATGTAGTGGTAGTGGGTCCTCGCATAACTGCAATCTTATTTTATTTTAGATACCAAATCCAAGATGATAAGTTGGGTGTTGTTTTATCATCATATCCTCCAAGACGGAATGGACGAGAATTTTTAGAGTGCGTTGATAAAGCATACAGAATTATAAATGAGACTTTGTCCAAATAATTTTATAATTTTTAATAGTAATTTTAAATTATTTTGTAATAATGATTTTAATTAAAGATTTTATTTATTGAAATTGTGTTTTCTTAAACCTAGAACAAAGATCCAAAAATAAAACAAATTTCGTTTTTAGGAATATAATGTGCTTTAGTGTTACAATATAAATAGTTTATATATATATTTATATAAATAATTTCATATACAATATACAATATATATAACATTTGCAAGCATAAGTTTCACCTTACAAAGCAATGTATAATCAATCTTTCATTCAACGCGAAAGTGGGTTTTCGAAGAGGTAAGTACAGTTATAGATAATTCAGTAGATAAGGACTTTTTCTCTTTCTTATGATCATATAGGTAATATTCTCAAAATACATTAAATAAATATAAATATATATTATTTGTATATAATATTATAAAATATATATAATATAGGTAGATTATAATGTATATAGAGTCATTAATTTTAGTAATGACTATTATTATATATTATTATATATAATATATATATATATATATATATAGTATATATTATATGAATATATATATTATTATATATATCTATATATATATATTATTGGTTACCTTTTTAATATATTGTATACATATTTATATATATAGTTTAAAATATAATAATATACATATAATATTAAGTTAATATATAGGTTTTATATCTCATATATTTAAAATTCTAAACAATTATATTGCAACCTTTTTTTATTTATATTCTTTTATATATACTATTATATATATTATATATATAGTATAGTACTAATTAATATTTTAACAAATGTGTTCTTATCCTCAAAAGGAAGAAAACTTTCTTTTTTTTTTGTTTATTGCCGGGCGGGGGGGGGGCCCCGCAAATAAAAAAAATTTTTTACCCAACTTAAACAATCTTATCCTCTTCTTTTTAAAATTTTCCATTGATAAATTTTTTGAACCCCAATTATAAAATTCGTTTTAAGAAAAGTACAAACGTTACTTCAGGTAAATTTTAGATATAGTGATAATGATTTAATTGTTTATTAAACTTTATTTATTGGCATTAATAAACAATTTATTGTTTCGTTAATTATTATTATTATTCTTATGTACTATTTACATTTTATGTTATATCATTTATTATTAATTATTCATTATTATTATTGATGATAATAAAGCGTAGTTATTACTATCCTTATTACATTATTCCTATCTATATTATATTATTATGTATCTAATTAATTATTATATATTTGGTATAGGAAGAAGTATAAACGCATCTGATATGTCTATTTGTATTTTTGTAAGTTACTGCAAAGTAGTTTATAACTCTCACGGTGTCGAAATTTTTGGGGATGAAGTAGGGGCCGGAGCAGACAAGTAAGGAGGGCCTCCCGGCTTTGGTAATCACATATATCCTTACCTCACCATCTCATAGAGGGTAAATCTCATGCAGGGGATTTGACTGCAATAAAATTTTATAGAGAGTTGAAGCATTAATTTATCTTTTCGAATATAATGAAGAGATTTTATGTTAGGCAATTGGCATAGAAATAATTCATGTAAATAAAAGAAAGAAATGGTTATAACATGAAAAGCAAAATAATTTCTGTCGAACTCTGTGTATAATCATAGTTCAGAATTTTCTCAGAACTGTTATTAAAAAAGTTAAAATGCTCTCTTGTAAACTTGGGATTTTAAAATGAACTACACTATCGAACAGGAATCTGGGTCCAGAGACTAGAGTGAGGCAGTATCATGCAGTTTCAGAGTGTCTTTCTTTGCGTAATCCAGTGTGCTCGGACGCAAGGATGAGTACGCCAAGATGTTGGATAGAGAATCAAGGCATAAAGCTGGAGTTACAGAAAGCGTTGGCAAAAACGATAACTGAGATATTAGCGAACGTCCAATCAAGAAATGCCATCTTAAAAGTAAAAAGTAGACTATTTGCATAATGCATAGATAGACCGGGAAATCTAATTGATTGAAGTTATATCGAAAGTCAAACTCTCGTTTACTAATTGGTGATTACGAAAATCATTTATGGCAAGTGATCTACTGCTTTGCACAGTTTTACATGTTTGCTTCCACTCTAGAATTATGTTGTGTTGAGCGGAATATGTCAATCATTTTCGGATTTACACAATAGTTGAGAACAGAATCTAAAACATAGTATAATGGGTATTTTTTCTTTAAGTCTCAGCATATTTTATTTTTGGAGATAATAAACGCAAGCAATATATAGCTGTAAATATATCAACTCATGCTTATAGTAAAGGTAGTGTCTTATATTACTATATATATATATATATATATAGTATAGCTCGAGTAGTATAAATATATATTAGTATATATAAATATATATACTCACTAGGTATATATATATAGATTATTATATACTTATTTATATTTTATATATGAAATATATATATAATAATATAATATTAATATATATATATACTCACAGGTTACTATATATATATTTATATATAGTGGTATATATTTAATATTTGTATATATATTATGGATGTACTGATAGTATCGTTATGATAATAGTCGAGTGATATAATTATTATATATATATTAATATATATATAGTAGTATTTACACCTATATTATTGAATATATATATAATTTATATATATACTTATATATTTAATATATATACCGTATCTGTATAATATATATATAGTACAATATAATATCTATATATATATATATACTATACTATATATATATATAATAACCCTATAAGATAATATATAATATGTATCAGGTTGCTATGTTGTTGCGGGGATATTATTTTAAAGATATAAGGAAAAATATAAAATTATTTGTAATTTTTTTAAAATTTGTGTGTTTACACTGCTAAAATCTTTTTTTATTTTATCTAATTTATATGCCACAATCTTTTTTTTTCATTATAAAACATTAGCGAAGCGAGGAAAGAGGGTTGCGATTTTTTGATCTCATTAGTCAGTTCAGAATATATATATAGCGTATATATATAGGTAGATATATATATAGTATTATATAGTATATATATATATATATATAGAATATTATATCATATATATAGTATTAGTATATATATATATATATATATCTACTCATATATATATATATTATTATTATGATATATGAATATATATATATACTATATATATTATATATATTCATAATAATAAATAGAATTAAATGATTGGTGTTGGAGAAATTAGTAAAAAAGATTTGAAGCGGAACGCAACCGGAGCCGGAGCCTGAGTAGAACGAAAATTTTAAAAAATTGCAGCCGGAGCCTGATACTCTGCTTATTTCAAAATGCTGGAGACGGAGCCGAGACCGGCTAATTTTAAACGATAGAGCCAGAGCTGGATTCGGAGCCGGCAAAAAATTTACCTGCTCCGCAGCCCTGATGTCTAGGCCAGCGCTTGTCAAATTTTTTTCCTCTCCTTACTTTGATTTAAGCTTTTCATGTATATAGTACTCTCTCCTTTTTCAATAAAATCCTTCACGCAAAAAGGTTTCTTTTCGTTGTAGTATGTTCTTAGGGTTAGCTAAATCATCAAAATACTCAAATTAATGTTAATTTTAATTTTGGTTTTGATTTGATTTTATATTTATACAATTTATTTCAATTTTTTTTATAGTAGCAGTCCAACAGGGTGGGCGGGGCAAATTCCTTAATTTTTTGGTGTTTTCCGCCATTACCAATATTATTTCCACATAACCCCCAACGTTTTTTTTTTGCCCCCCCCCCCCCCCCCCCTTGGGGGCCCTATAAAGTTTTTTTTATAAATAAGGGTAAGCGTACACCAGGTTGGAAAGCGTTTTCTAACATTGTTTCTCAACCGGTGTTCGAACCCCAAGGCGGGGCGCGAGCTGCTATCCGGGGTCGCGGTTGGGTACAAAAATAAAATATTTAAATGTCAAAAAACACTTTTATTAATGAAATTATAATAAATGTTACGCAGTGTTATTTACAAAATTAATGATTAATAAAAAAAATAGATATACCTTAATTAGCATTCAAAAGGCAGATCTTCTTATTAAGGAATATTATATAGTATATATATATATATATATATATACTATATATTTTGAGTATATAATATATATATAGATATATATATATAATATATAAGTAGTATATTACTATTATTATATATATTAATATAATATATTATTATATATTAATATTATAAGTAGTACCAAGACTGCTAGTATCATATACTAATAGTATATATATATATATATATATATTATATATAATATATTATATATATATATTATATATATATGATTATATATACTATATATTGGAGTAATTAAGGGGTCGGATGGTTACTAACTTTATGGCGTTTTTTTGGCTTTTGGGGGGGTCGCGAGGACTTATAAAGGTTGAGACACGCTGTTCTAGCACCCATCGACTTGTATAATAATAATAATATAATAATAAATAATAATAATAATAATAATAATAATAATAATAATAATAATAAAATAATAAATAATAATAATATAATATATAATAATAAATAATAATAATAATAATAATAAATAAAATAATAATAATGAATAAATGAATAAAATTATTTATTCACTTATAAAGAAAATGTTATAATATTGAATGATTGATATTGCAAAAATATTATTATTATTTTTAAATACTATTACTATTCCAGCTACTACTTACTACTACTACTTACTCACCACTACTAATATAATAATAATAATAATAATAATAATAATAATAATAATAATAATATAATAATAATAATAATAATAATAATAATAATATAGATAATAATAATAATAATAGTTGTGAATCTTTTTTTTAATTTTTTTATAGAAAAAGAATATATAAAATATATTTATATAGAGAAAAATATTTTTTTAGTTTTTGTAATTATCATATAATAAATGCAAATAAACATCTTTAAAATATAGATCTTAAAGTTCTTATGAGTATATATATATATATATATATATATATATATATATATATATATATTTATATCTATATATTTATATAAGTATAATAATATAGGTATATATTATATATTATATAAATATACTATATAGTATATATAATATATATCTAGTATATATTATGATACTTTTACGCATTATATGATATATGATATTTATTATTAATTATTATATATTATTATATACTACATATATATATAGTATATTATATATATCACTATATTATATATATAGTATATTTATATATATATATATATTATATTTTAGTATATAGTATCTATTTATATATATAGTATAGTTATATTATATATAATATATATATATAGTATATAATAGTATATATATATAATATATAGATATAATATACATATATATAGTAGTATATATATAATATATAATATATATTTTTAAATAAATACTATTAAATAAATTAATTTAATTATATATATATATATATATATATATATATATATATATAGGTAATATGATATATATTATATAATATATATATTTATTAGTATATATTAATAGTATATATATATATATATATATATATATATAATTATAATATATATAGTATATATCTATATATATATATATATACTATGTATATATATAGCTATAGGTATGTAATAATATATATAATTATATATATTTATATATAGTATATATAGTTATATATATCATAGTATATATAATATATAGTTATAGTACTATATTTTTTATATATTATAATTATATAGGCCGGACATAAATATATGTAATATAGTTACTATTTATAAATTAGTTATTTATAATATATACCTATATATATATATTATATACGTATATATATATATATTATTTTAATATATAGTATATAGTATATATATATCTGGTAATACCGGTATATATATATATATATATATATAGTATAGTATTGTAAATAAGTATATAATATATATATACAGCGTATATATACTTATTATATATATTATAGTATATACGGTATATATATAAATATATATAAGTATATATTATATATATATATATATATTATATATATTATATATTATATATATATATATATCTAATATTATATAATATATATTATATATATATCACCATATATATATATAAATATATATTATATTGATATATATACTATACGGTATATATATATATTACTTATATATTATATATTGTATATATATATATATATATATATATTATATATATATATTAGTATATATATATTATATATATATATATATTATATATACTATATATATTGTTGGTTTAACACCAACATGTTATTTCTATTTAAATTTACCAAAAAAAATATATATTTTTTTTTTGCTTTTTCAAATAAAAAGTACTCTAAATGTAAGCATGTAGCTAATACGTACTAATTATATATTTAGAAAGTAAATAAATGGGAGGAAAACATGTTCCAGACTTTACCAGTGGAGTGCATGTAAGATTGAGCATATTAGTTAAGTCTGGGTTGTAGAGTTGAGCGGAGAATGGAAATGAGACTGTTGAAATACGAGTCTTAGGAACTCTCTTCAAAGATGGAGGTACATGACTGGAAAATTAAAAAAGAAACAAAAAAGAAAATTCAATTGTAATACAAAATAAAATAAGGGGATTGATGCAACAGTTCGACGGCTAGAAAAATTGGAGAGAGTTAGTTAGAGTAGGAGATTTAAGGAGGGACAAGCCCTAGACCACATTTATCAAAAAGAAAATATGTGTGAAAAACCGCTAGATATTGATTCATACTCTGTGAAGGACGAAACAACGCCCTTATGTAGTAACTACACGAAGATGGTGAAAATGAAGTTGAAGGGCGGCCTCGGAAACCCAATTTCCTAGAGACTTATTAGAAACATAATTTGATCCATCTAATAAATATCACGGGAAAAGAAAATATTAAGAATATTAAGAACAGAAGAAGGCCAGAGTTGGGTTTTTAAAGAAGATAATATAGTTGTGTAAAAGATAATGTCAAGTAGATAGATGAAGAAGCTGAGTTATTGAGGCATTAAAAACAACCATGTTTTCTTTAGCACAAATATTGGTATCAGAAAGATCAGAAGTTGCTTCAAGGTTATCCTCCAGCATCATTTATTTGCTGCTGAATGAAGTCGTCCTTCTAAAATTTGAAGGAGTAAATGATGAGTTTTGGAAGTATAACCGTCTAGGGTGGGAGGAGGCGACCGGAAAGGATGGAAATAGATGTCAAAAAAATAAAAGAATATAAAAAAAACAAAAAACGTGGGGATAGAACAGAATTCTGAGAACACCAATACGATAGATTTAAGAATAAATGGTGGTATCTACGCTAGCCATGGAACGAAACTGAAGTCAAGAGAGGTTACAAAGAGAAGGATAAAGTGTTGTTATACCCAGTATTAATATATATAATACTACTATACTATTAATATATTATAGGTATATAGTATATATAGATATATATATATTATATATATATATATATATATATAATATATATAATATATATAAACTATATAGTTAAGTAAAAACTATCAATAAATAAAACTAAAAATATTGATTTAAAGGTAAAAAAAAAAAAACAACTAATAAAAACAATGGTTTTGCAACTGGTTAATTTGCATTTCAACAATGAAAATATAAATGCGTGGCAGACGAATATTTGTCTACTGAGACTCCGCCCATGTGCTCCTGAGACCGTGGGTGTTGGGAAATTGAATATATCATTACATTTGCCATGTTTATCTTCACCGATATTATTATATTTTCTGTAACATATTACTGTAATATATATATATATATATATATATAGTATAGTATATATATGATATATAATATAGTATATATATAATATATGATTATTTATATATATATATAAGTATATATATTATATATTATATATATATACTATATATACTATATATATCTAATAGATATGTAATATATATATATCTTTTATTCAGAGCTTGAACTGAAGGAATATTACTAGCGGTAAGATAGCATGAACAGGATGCATGCTGAAGATATATATATATGAGTATAAGCACAGGTAGGTATTATATATATATATATAGCCTATGTATATATTAATTTATATAATATATATATATAATATATATATTATATATATTATATATTATAAGTAACTATATATATATATCTTTATATATAGTATATATTAGAAACATACCTTAAAGCTCGTCTGTCTTAGTCATTTTTGGTGTTCTTTTTCTGCAGTCTTGACCTTAGCCTGGATTTTTACCTTACTTTCTAAGAGTTGAGTTTTCTGAGCGCTTCAAAGAATTTGTTACGCTATGCCAGTTGCTGCTGCTCCTTTATAGGGGTTTTCGTTCGCCCCTGTATAGGAACGAAAATGCTAAACATTTGAGTAGGTTCTATTCACACAGTTCTCGCTTAAAAGGGTTGGAATCGAGAGATTTAAAGGTTTTTTATTAACTTTCTGCTCTTCTCTCCTCTCTCTCATCTTCTCTCTCTCTCTCGTCTCTCTCTCTTCTCTCTCTCTTTCTCCTCACTCTCTCTCTCTCTTCTCTCGTCTCTCATCTCTCGGTCTACTCTCTCATTCTCTCTTTCTCCTCCTCTCTCCTCTCTCCTCTCATCTCTCTCTCGCTCTTTCTCTCGCTCTCTCTCTCTCATCTCTGTCTCTCTCTCTTCTCTCTCTCTCTCTCTCTCTCTTCTCTCCTCTCTTCTCCTCTCTCATCTCTCTCTCCCTCTTCCCTTCGATTTGTTGCCTCGGAGTTCTTTATACCATCGCTAATTAAAACGGATGCTGCTTTTCTGAACATCTTATCTAGTATATATATATATATAATATATATATAGTGTAAGTGATAGACAACCATGAAATATATATATCCATATATATATATATATATATTATATCATATTATATAATATACGTAATATTAATATATATATATACTATATATTATATATATGGGAATATCAAACACATTGAATGTAACCTAAAATGAAGAGAAGGGGGGGTGGGAAGCCGCAATGCAATAATCAAGGTGATAAATGTACTTTTGTTAATTGAAAATACCTTAAATATCAAGACCAGTTTAAATGACGTCCTTTCTCAAACACTTCTTCAACAATCGAAACGAATACTGAAAATATAGTTTAAAACAATTCAATATTTCGATATCGTATCTCTCTAATTATATTTATTAACATCGGCAATACTCTTCCTTCTCCTTCTCTTCTCTCTCTTCTCCTATTCCTCCTAGGCTCTTCTTATTACCCCGTACGTTGTGTCTCTCTCTCCTGTCTCTTCTATTCTCTGCTCTCTATCCTCGTATTACTTCGCGAATCGTCTTCTCTATGCTCTCTCTCCTTCTCTCTCTTCTTTTTTATTTATTGTATATATTATAATATATATATTATAATTACTTATATATAATATATATTTATTATATATATATTTTATACTATATATATATATATATATATATACTATATATATTATATACTATATATATATATTTATATTTATATTTATAAAGGCCGTAGACAGAGAATTTTTTAAGCCATCAAATTTTTTGGATGGCGTAAGTCTCTAAATTTGAATTTTTAATATAATAACAAATAAGTTAATCAAAACAAATTAAGAGTGTATATTAAGAGAAATGAGGATACATATTTGTGGTCAGTGAAGAATTCTTAGGCTAAATGTCTATTGAAAGCATTATTAGGATAAATTGTAGCAGAGTAAGCAGATTTACTTATGATAAGCCTGAAATAAATAGTGGACTTTCTGATTGGACAACTGAGATGATTATGGTGTCGACCAATGAAGAAAAGTTTTTAGAGGTATTCAAACTGTTGAAAATATGCAGCAGCGTTATATGTTCATTGCTCTTCACATCCATGTGAACTACAACACATCAAAAACTTTATGGCATAACGAATGCAACTAGATGCTATTTTACATTGTCAAGACAGACTACTATTTTAATGGAAAAAAAAATAGGAAAGATTTTCCCCAGACACAAATGGAAGATTCATGAATGTTTGAAAAAGGTGGGTGGAAAGTTATAATGGATTGTTACGACTAGAGAAAAATTTTAAGTGTTTGTTGAAGCTTTAGAGTGGATTAAGATATTAAACCTTCTTCAAAAACTCATCTTTCAAAGTTTGCAATCAAAAGTAAATTTGTTATTTTATTTATAACTTTAACTTTATTCTCCTACACTCTTTCATAATGTACAACATTGTAATCTCCATAATTAGTGACAGCAGTCAGCAACATGCTCTAATCCTACTGAAAATATGATGTTTGGTTTTGAAAGATATTTTCAAGCAAACATCTATGAAACATTTTCAAAAATTTGGGAAGTTGCAATAAAACTTCTACTGCTTTCTGTTAATAAAGAAATGAGAATGCCTCATGTGAGAATCAATGTAAAATGAAAAAAAAATATAGGGCAATTACAATTTCTATTCTTGATGATTTTTCAAAAAAGTTAGAAAGCAAGTTCGTGAGCCAAAGTCACTCATTCCATCGATCTCCATTAAAAATTTTACAAATTTTGTAAATAAATTTGACCCGTACAGTAACATTTGGTTTACCAAAGATTTTATCATTTACCTCTCCCAAAACGAGAATGTCTAGAAACATTTCTATATTCTGGAAAGACTCAAAACATACTTTTTCAATTCTGCGGAAGAAGAAGAAAGCCCAACAATGCTGGCTTTACTGAGTGTTCATCATAGCTGCACAATATAAACGGATGTATTGATCAAATTTTTTATTTTATTTTTAAATTGCTATTAATGTTAGGTTATATTATTTTATTCTCATTATTGAGGTTATACTATATATATATATATATATATATATATATATACTATATAGTATAGAATAAATATATAATCATATATATAATCTATTTATATATATATATAATATATATATATCCTACTATGGTTATATACTATATATATATATATTAATAGATATATATATATATTATAACATTTATATATATACTATATTATATATACTCTATATACTATATATATATATATATCGTAGCTAAGATTTCATATACTCGTAGTCATTATATCTCTCTATAGCGATACATATATATATATATATTATATATATATATATATATTATATATATAATTTATATATATATATATATACGATATATATACTATATATATATATTATATAATATTATATAAGTATATATAACCTATATATATATAATATATATATATGGGCTACGCAAGGTTGTGGACATGGGACCATGATACCCTCCCTACAATCTGACGAAAATAAAGATAAAAGGCACGTGTTCTGGTTGTGTTGGGTCTTAGACGCGTATTTGTGAGGAGTATTTATTAAAATAAAAAAACTGAAAAAAGATACGTCAATCGATAGATAATGAAGTAAAGAAATAAATTTGAAATGAAATTTATAAAAAATATACAAAGTAATTAGAAATCTGAAGAAATTGAGTTTGAAATGGTTCAAGTAGTTAGTTAATTCCTAATTAGTAATTACTAAAAGTATTAAAGAATGCTCACATGTACGTTTGCGCAAGGTTTATTGTGAGTATTCCTTCATTTTATTTCATCATTCTTTCGTTAACTTGTCTTACATTCTAGAATTTTAATCTTGATGTTTTAAGAATACATTAGAAACTCCTTTCTGCCATCATTTTTCAAAGAACAAATTTTATCTATTCTATAGCAGCTGGTCTTCAAAGTGAGGTGTGCGCCCAAAAAGTTGAACTTCAGGGAGTTCACCAAAAAATAGGCACATATCCCTTGCAGTGTCTGATTGTGATATCACGCGAGTGCGATACGTTCGTCTCATATAGTTGCTGCGGTCTTATATTATATTAAATGTATATCATATTTATATTATATATATGATGTATATTTTATTATATTATATAATATATTAATTATATATAGATTATTATTATATATATATTTTATTATTGATTATATTATATGTATTATATTTATATCATATTACTAGGCCTATAGGGGCAACAACTATATAATGTAATTTTGCTCTTAAGGCTCCGCGTATCAAAAAGATGTTGCAGATCTGCTGATCTATGTTATCATATAATTCTAAAGAATTTTCAATGTTTTCTTGTCATTTACGCTACAGTTATATATTACATATCAATGATTGTACATCATCTGTATATTAATGGCTGACATGTCATACGGAAATTTTCGTCAAAAAAATAATTTTTTTTTTTTTTTTTTTTTTTTTTTTTTTGTTTTTTTTTTTGTTTTTTTTACTCACGACGGAGCTATTCAAGAACGGGGTGTGACACAGTCTCAGAATCTCACCAACATAACGCCACATTTACGGCCAGATGAGCACAGACTGCAAGCTTTGAAGTGAGGGATGATTAAATTCAGCAGGAAACACTAAAGACCATAATTTGATTGCAAGGTTAAAATCATTGCATCACTTATACATAATAACCCCGGTTTATGGTAATATAGTTCATCTCATGGCAGGTACCTTGTTTGGCCCTTACGTCACGTGCGAGACTGGGAGTGAACGTAAGTAATGCTCTTCTTGTGGACAGTTAGAAGTGATTTCTCGGGTTTCTCTTTTGGTCTCGTGTAGCGTTAGTGGTCAAAACACATGCACGCTCATCGCATAAGTCCAGGGACGATATCCTAGCATGGTGAAAATACATTAGGGATAAGGTATTTACAATTTTACAAATTGATTGCAAAGGTTAAAATGTATTGGGCGATCTCGAGGAAAATAACATAATAGAGCCCGCCGGTGGGTTATGGTGAATTATAGTAAGTATCGACCATGCGCATAGCCTTGTTGGCCTATCGTTCGAGTGCGAGCGGGAGAACACGTAGTAACATGCTCTTCTTGGACAGTAGAGTATTCTCGGATTCTTCTTTGTGTCTCGTCGTAGCGTAGTGATCAAACACATGCAACGCTCATTGCTAAGTCCAGGATCGTTATTCCTAGCCATTGGTGGAAAATACATTAGGGGTATTTACCAAGTTACAAATTTATTGACAAGGTTAAAATTATGCATTTCATTCTTATACATAATAACACCCTGGTTTATGGTATTATTATTCACGATGCGCGGTGAACCTTGTTTGGCCCTACGTTCGAGTGCTAGCGCGGAGGAACCGTAGTAATGCGTCTTCTTGGACAGATAAAGTATTCTCGGTTTCCTTTTGATCTCGTCGCTAGCGTTTAGGGTCAAACACATGCACGCTCATATGCTAAGGTCCAGGATCGATATTTCTAGCATGGTGAAATACATTAGGCGGTTTTTACAATATAATATATAAAAAACCCTAATATATATATATATATAATATTATATAATATATATTATATAATAATATATATATTATATATATATATATATATATCTATTTATTAGCTATATATAGTAATTATAATTATGAATCTCACACACCCTCTTCTTCGTTCTCTAGTTCTTGTGGGTAGCATTAAAATGTTAGAAACTTTGCCTCGTGATGTTTTCTTTTTTTTTAAAAATAAAAACAATATTAAATAATTGAAGAAATATAAATTAAATATTATAATAATAGAGTATATGTGAGTATACTTAATATAATATAATAATATTATTATATAATAAATATATATTATTATATATAATATATATATATGTGATATATATATATATATTATATATTAATATTAATAATAATATATATATATATATATATAGATATAATATAATTATATATATATATTTATAATATAATTATTATATATAATATATATATAATACGACTTATATATTAGTATATATATAATATATATATTTATATATATAATATATTATATATATATTTATATATATTAGATAGTATATATAATATATATATATATATATAATATATATATATATATATATATATATATATATAGAGACAGGATGAGAGGAGATGAGAGGGAGAATCATCAGTTTGATGAAAAACAACCATATTTATATTATGAAATAATATAGATATATATATATAATATGGAGATATATATATAATATAGTAAAATATATATAATAAACTATAATATATATTATATATATATTATATATATAGTATATATATATATTCATTGCTTTTTAAAAATTATTGTTGTTTAAAGAAAGAGTTTTTTTTAAAAGATATATTTTTCCCAAATAAAAATTTTAAATATTTTTTATTTCATTTTTAAAATTTTTTTATTTATTTCATATTGTTTTATTATTATATATCATTATTATATTATTATTATTATTGTTATTATTATTGGATTATTATTATTATATTATTATTATTATTATTATTATTATTATATTATTATTATATTATTATTATTTATTATTTATTATTGATTGATTATTATATTATTATTACGTAATTTATTTTATTATTCATTATTTTATTTGTTTCAATTTTCAAAGGTAAGGCATTCATTCTATTCAACCTTTTATGACCACTTGTCATTAAAGGTAATAATTAGTGTTCAGTTTTTCTCAGCTTACCCTATCACCCCTCATCCTCCTTTGTCAAGCTGTATTACACCTCCACTATTGTAGGGTTCATCCACTTGGCCAGATCCACAACTATACCTCCTCACAAAACCCTAAAATTCTCCCCTATTAGGTACCTTTCTTTTCGAATCAGCCAGACTTACGTTTTTTTTCATTTAGACCGACCGTCCTATACTGACTCAATCTACTTTTTCTTTTATATATACTAAATATATGATATATATATATATATATTATATATATATAGATATATTATAGTATATATATATATATATTTTATTATATATTTAATATATTTATATTATAATATATAATATAGTATATAATATATATTATAATATTATATATAATATAATATATATTATATATATAATATATTATATTATATTATATATATATATTAATATATATAATGTATATACTACATATATATATATATATATATATATATATATATATATATATATATTTATATATATATATATATATATATATTATTATTATTATTATTATTAATTAGGTATATATGATTATATATATATATATATATATATATATATATATATATATATATATATATTGGATATAATATATATATAATATAACTATAATATACATAATATATATAATTACTATATATATATATATATTATAATATATATATACTATTATATATATATATAAATATACTATATGATATATACTATATATATATATATATATTATATATACTTATATATATATTATATATATATATATATACTATACTTATATATAGTATATATACTATTTACCTAGATATATTATTCATCACTACTCACTATATATATTATATATATATATATATAAATATATATATATATTATAATTATATATATATTATAATATTATAATAATTATACTTAATATATAATATATAATTATATATATATATAAATATATAATATATATGATATTAGTATATATAATATATATATATAATATATATATTATATAATATATATATATATATATATTAATATATATCAATAGTGGGCACTTCCGCTCCTTAGTCCGCTAGTCCGCTAGTCCGCGTAGTGCCGCTCCGAGCGGTACTTACCAGAATAGGTGCGGACTAGCGGAGCGTGCGGAGTCGTCAGGAAATTAGCGGACTTGCACGTGCGAATCAAAAAAAGTTTCCGCTCTTTCTGTGGTCCGCACCTTTTTAATTAATGATAAGTATAGTTCATCTATATAAAGAATTCTTATTGTTTATAATAAAGAAATATAATTATTATTTTAAGTTATAACTATTATACTTTAGTCTAAGAACTTATGTTGTTTTTTAATAATTAAACTTCCAAAACCAATCTCACTTCCTTAATTCTAGGAAATGACGCCAATATATAATAGAATACATTTGAAATGATTTTATAGACTGAATGACTATTACCCTCATCTATTTACTTTAATTAATTAATTTATTGCATTCATAACTGGCAATATCTAAATCGATTCTGTGTAAAACCAAAATATACTACAGATATTATATTATATAGTATATATTATATATATATAATATTATATATATATAGTTATAATAATAGTAATATAAAGTATAGTATAATATATATATATATAGCTATCAAATATATATATAATATATATATATATTAATATGTATATAATAATATAATAAATATAATATACTATATATAGTAATATATTATATATATATATATATTATATATATAGTATAAGTATAAGTTATTTATATATTTAATATAGTATTATATATAATATATAATGTATAGGTATATATATATATATATATATATATATAGTTTATAGTAATATATTATATATATATTATATATATATTATATATATATATAACAAGGTATTATATATAATATATATTATATATATAAAATAAATAATATACTATATATATATAAGGATATATATATGTATATAATAGTATTATTATGATAATATATATATATAATAACTATATTTACATATATACTGCAGCCCTAACGTATAATATATATATTATATATAATATATATCATTGTATAACTATTATATAGATATATACTATAGTAATTATAAGTATATGGTACTAATATATAGATATATATATATAATACCTATATAAATATAAAATTTAATAATTATATAAATATTTATATATATATATATATTATAATAATATATATATATTATATATAAAAATTTATAGAATATATATATATATATAATATATATAATATATATATAGTAGTATAATATATATAAGTATATTATATATATTAATACTATATATATTATATTATATATTACATACTATATGTATAGAATATATATATATACTTATAGATATAATAATATAGATATATATAATATAGATTTATATATATCTATATTATATTAATATATATATATATATATATATATATATTTATACAAATATATATATGGTATATATTTGGGTTTTACACATAATTTGATAATCTTTACTATATATATATATATAATTATATATATATTATATCTATATAGATTATATATATATATATATTAGATAAGTAATATATATTGTTAGTATATAATATTATATATATAATCTATATTACCGAGCTGATACGTAGCATTAGCATACAGACTCTGCACAGGTCGTCAGGAGGCCTTTTCATGGATTCTACTTAAAATCTTGAACGAATAGACCTTCTATGGGTGACAGGGTGGTCAAAAAATTTCAGAAGGGAGGCAGAATGATTTTATTGAGGATCTTAAATTGCAATGGACTGATGGAAGCAAACTAACACTAGCACTCCTCTCACCAAGGACCATCTTTCGCCTTTCGCAGATGCAGAACTTGTATTGAACTGTTCATAAATAATAACCTCCCCTATTACTGCTGCTTTATAATACTGGTGGGAGTAATTTTGAGGGCGCAACATGAGGTCAGCCTCAACTACCTGTTAATTTTGCTTAAAAGCAGCTATTCATGTTTTGACAAGTCAAATAGCCTCGGTCTTTTGACGAAAGCACATTGAGAGGAGGAAGAGGATTTAAATCTAGATTTTGTAAAGATTTCATTTGCTTTCATATAATATTTATAAATAAATCTTTGTAAGGATATTATATGTACTATTTAGTATTTAATATTTAAAAACCTATTTTGTCTGAATTGACGCACATATTAGTGGAAGACGTTGCGGACGTGCGGACTTCGCGTAGCGGAGGTTTGCATGGTCTGAATAGTGCCGGGGTGCGCTAGCGTGAACTACGTTTCTCGATGCTTATGCAGGATTATCGGGGCGAGGGCGCTAGCGACTACCCCTAAATGAGCGGGTGCCCACCTCTGAATTAATATATACCTATATACTAATATATATATAATAACTTATACTATATAATTACTATATATATAAATACTATATATATATTTTAATATTACATGTATACTTATATAAACCTATATTTAAATTATGTGACACCAATGTTTAAATGTTGCAAGCTAGTATTGTTATTCAGTGTACCTGAAAAGTCAAGATAGAATGTAAAGTTTATTCCAAAATATTAAAACAATTATAATAACTAAATGTCATTCTTACCTTCTTTATCATTCCTGAAGGGATGTTAAGTACAAAGATAAGAGAAATGATTTTCGTTACAAAAAATACACCGAAAGAAACAGCGCTGAATAGGCGGTTAGGAATGAGACTGGTACCTATGTAAATGATCATGATTAGTGATGCTATGGTAGTTGCAATGAAACCAATTACCACCACGTTAAAATAAGATCCTGATTTACTCAGTAGTTTCTCATGTGTCCTTAAAAGTTTGAAAATACTGTCTAAATCATGGGTAGTGAGTTTCTGGGTTTTATTTTTATTTATTATTCGCCAAACACATTCAATTAATAATTCTGCAGAAGCAATACTCTTCTTATGAAATAAAATTACCGACCAAGTTACAGATCTTCGTAAAATAAAGTCTCCGACTGTATAAATATATCTCAATCCAAATGTATAAAGAACGAAAGCCACATCAGTTAGTGTCTCAACAATAAAACAAAAAATAGCAATTGAACTTTCATTGAAATATAATATTCCATTATCAAAATGGAAGATAAAGGGTATGATATCGGTTACTTCCCATTGTAGACGCATCTTTAGATATGAGAAAATGACTGCTGAAGACGTCTCTCAATAAAGCTTTAGATGGGAGTATTGGCGGATGCTCTACGCAATGATGCTGGTATAGCAAGTAATATTGCTATTTATAAAGCTAATATATATATCTCCACACATGGATCGAAGATTATGTGAAAAACGACAGCGGATGAACAACTCAATGATGTTTAGACGCTTTATATGATGAGGCTAATAATCAAAAACCTGCAGATTAAAGGGCATTGGGAGGTAAATTATCTGGAAAGGTATTTGGTTACTCAGCGTTGATCAGATCAAGTTAGTAGTGAACAAGATATATAAGTGAGACATGTGGATTGACATCTAGAAGCGTGAATAAAGGACAAGAAAACCGAAGTACAATTTATTGATATTTCCGAAAGTGCCCCTATCAAGTCCTTTATTCACGATGGAAAAGAGCTCTTAAAGATGATGAGAAAAATGTAAATAATGAAGGCATTTATTGAATGCTCCACTTCACGGTGTTTGATTCGTGATTCTTATATTCACAATAATGCAGTTGCAAAACCCAAGACAGATATATTTGAAGCCCCTACTCAAGTCTTTATTCCTGATGAAAAAGAGTCTAAAGATGATGAGGGTGAAATGTATATAATGAAGATTTATTTGATATGCCCACTCAGGTGTTTGATCGTGATTCTTACATTCAAAATAATGCAATTGCAAAACCCAAGACAGATGTATTTGAAGCCCCTACTCAAATCTTTATTCCTGATGGAAAAGAGTCTAAAGATGATGATAAATGTAATAATGAAGATTTATTTGATATGCCCACTCAAGTATTCGACCGTGATTCTTATATTGACAATAATACAATTGCAAAACCCGCAACAGATAAATCTGAAGCCCCTACTCAGATCTTTGAGGCTCCCACTCAAATATTTGATCCTTTTAAAGATGTAACATCTCTACCAGAGAAAAAGCATGGCACAATAGGTTCGGGTAATTCAAATTCGGCAAAAACTGCAGATTTACCCTCAGGCCATTCAGGTGGTGATTTTAATTTACGTGAACGTGAAAAAAATATGGGTAATTCTGATAAAGATAAGCTAAGTTTGGAAGATCCTTCTAAAATTGGTGGTACCTTATCAGATGACGAGGATATGCGTGAAACAGTTCCTTTTTCTTATACTACATATATGGGTAATGAAGATTGTGAAGCAACTCAAAAAGTTGATGATGATGATAGCTCGGTGCCCACTGTTCTTGATAAAATAGTTGCTAAGAATGAGGAAAAAGAAAACTATAATATAGATGAGAATGACACTGATTCGGTAGCATCAGACAACTTACTTCAAGAGGAATCTGATATTCATGATGAAAATCTAGAAGCCACAAAAAAAACTTCTTGCAATAACTCCCCAGAAGGTACTAAAGTGGGGTGTGATAAAGCAGATGAAGATAGCGATGAGGAGGGTAGCAATGCATCTGGAACGTTGTTGTTGCAAGATAATCATATTCATGATGAAAGTCTTGATGCAACACAAAAGTTCTCTCTTATAATTTCAGAAAACAAAGATACGAGTTCCAATCTTGACTCAAGTTCAAGTAAAATTGGAAAAGATTCTGCAGATTCTACAAAACTTTATAACACGGATGAAAATATGCAACATTTGCATGATAAAACATCTTTAAACGACTCAGAATATACAAAAGTAGGTTGTGATAAAACAAATGAAGATACCGATGAGGAGGGTAGCAATGCATCTGAAACATTGTTGCAAGATGATGAAGTTCTTGCACCTACCCAGAAATTTTCCTATTCTCTTATAATTTCAGAAAATAATGATAAAAGTTCCAAGCTTGACTCAAGTTCAAGTGAAAAGGGTAAAGCTTTTTCGACAAAGGATTCTGCAGATTCTAGAAAATCTAAAAACCCAGATGAAAATATGCAACATTTGTGTGATAAAACAACTACCAGTAGCTCAGATTATACAAATGTAGGAGGCGATAAAACAAATGAAGATAGCGATAACGAGGGCAGCAATGCATCTGAGACGTTGTTGCAAGATGATGATGAAGATCTTGCACCTACGCAAATATTTTCATATTCTCGAATAATGTCAGAAAATAAGGATAAGAGTTCCAATCTTGACTCGAGTTCAAGTAAAAAAGGAAAAGCGTTTACAGTAATGGATTCTGCAGGTTCTAGAAACTGTTCAGAAGATACAAAAGTAGGATGTAATAAAATAAAAGAAGGAAGTGATGAAGAGGACAGCAATGCTTCGGAAACATTGCTGCAAGACGATCACATTCATGATGAAAGTCTTGAACCTACGCAAAAATTCTCCTATTCTCTCATATTATCAGAAAATAAAGATGATTGTTCCAATAATGACTTAAATCAAAATATGCATTCTAAGGAACTTTCAGGAAAGGATTCTACACTTTCTAAAAAACGTACATCAGATCCAAATTCACTAACAGTACATGATAAAACAGATTCTAATAATGGATATAACACGGATGAAAGCACTGATGTAGAGGAAGAAGAAACCTCTCTTGTTATTGATTTTAAAGTAAATAAAACCACAGGAATGAATGAAGATAAATGTATTGATGAACAAGGAAGCAAACTATCTGAAGCTTCCCGAAAGGAACCAATTCAAGTCGAAGAAGAAAGTCTTGAGCCAACCCAGAAGTTTTCATATTCACTTTTACTCTCTGATAAAAATGAAAAATTAACTGACGTTAATTCACTTGAGAGTGAAGATCAAGGAAACTGCCCTAAAGCAAACTTGGATGAAAATAAGTCAAATTCAGATCGAAAAACAGACTCTGCTGACAAGAGCTTTAATATAAAAGATAATGAAGTGAATCTTTCAGTTGTTTTTATCGGAAGCAATAAAGAAGAAAAAACTAGTGAAATGGATCAGAATTTTGGCAGTAATATTACCAGTAATAAATCGGTAGAAACCTCAGAAAATAAAGATTCTCTTAAAGGTTCAGACCAAGAATTAAGTTCTGATGTGAATGAATGTAATGACAGTATTTTAAAGAAAAGTGTGAAATTAGATTCTGTAATTGAGTTTAACGGTGATAAAGGCACAAATGTTAAAGACAGTCCACTTAATACCTCGGTAAACATAGTTGAAGAAGGCTTTTCAGCAAGTTCTTTTGCAAAGAACTTAACAGATGATGGAGATCTATCAAAATTAGAACTTACTGGGGACTCTTTAACTTTATCAGTGAATAAAAAGCCAAACGATGAAAAAATTCAGATTGGAGACACTAAACCGAATAATAGCCTGAAAACAGATTCGACTGAAGCCGTATGTATTAATACATCAGAATTTACTTATTCCTGTTTTGAAATTGATTGGAGTGGTTTACCACCAGATGAGTGTACAAGTCCAATCAAGCGTAAGGGAAAAAATATAAATTGTAAAAGTTCTCCAGGTAAAAGTTCTGTTAAAGATGGTAACGAGTCATTTGAAATTAGTGACATGACTTGCGAGGAAGCAAATACTACTGGAAAATCTCAGGCTTTGTTTGATTTACCAAGTGACTCTGAAGTTGAGTTAATAGAGGATAATGACATAAATTCTCCTTCTATAAAAAACAAAGTAAATAAGGTTAATGGACATAATGCTTTGCCTTCTTCCCCTTTAATAAGAAGCAAAAGAAAATGTAATGAATTAAACTTTGACAGTTCGAAAACCAAACCCTCAGAAAAGCATGTAGAAACTAAAGCACAGTCGTGTTCTAAAATGAGTAGCAAAGCATTAGCAGTAGATAACTTGTTGGAATGCGGTAGTAAAGAGTCAGAACTTCCAACCAAGACAAGAGCATCAAGAATTAGCATAAGAAATAGAAACAAAAACAAATCTGTGGGAGTGGAAGTAGATAATTTAATTGTTCATAAAGGGAAGGTTGAAAAATCTAACAAATTAGAGATAAATGTTGAAAACTTAGACAAGAAGGGAACACGAGGAAATACTATTGAGAATGCTAAGCTTAACTCACTTTATGAAGATAGTCTTAAGCCTAAAAGAATAAATATAGTAATGTAGTCTTAATAGTCGAATGAATTGGAGAAAAATAAGAGAATAATTTCGGAAATGTAGCCTTAAATGAATATGAAGAAAAAATGAGGTTAAAGGTGAAATATAGCCTTAACAAAAATTAAATAAATTAGAGAAAATAAGAAAAAAATGATGAATTGTAGCATAACTAAAGGTAAATAAATGAATAGGAAACCGACAATTTTATACGAGGAGAGTAAAAATACTGTTGACTCTAAACCAGGTTGTACTACAAGGAGAGGTAGAAAAAGTGCTGCTCCATCAAGGTACTCGCCAAGTAAAGTAGAAAATACTGTTGTTTATAAAAAGAAGGAAGATGCAGTATGTGAAATGGAAAAGGTTAAGAACCTTTGTTTGAGTAAGAAAAGAGGTAATGTTGATGTAAACATAAGTAAGAAGAGTAATGTTGTAAAGCGATCGGTAGATAATATTGTTTCTTTATCTGATTTTACCCAAGAAACTAATTCCCCGTGTGAAAATAATAAAAAAATTAAAACGCAGCATTCCAAACTTGATTCCGTAAGTAGTTTAATTAGCAAAGGTGACAGCAATGATAGCTCTGAACCAAATGAACATTTTAAGGAAGTATCTAAATCAGATAAGTACTCATCTGCTGACAAAACCAAAATTATTGAAGATATAAAGGTTACAACTCGTACAAGATCTACACGTGGAAGTAGTAAGTTACCTACAGATAATACATCTATTTCTTCAGTAAAAGCACGTACAGAAACTGGGAATTCAAAATCCAGTTGTAATGTTGACCAATCTGATACAAGTCAAACTTACAAAAGTATGACAACTAGAAAAAAGGTTAAAAAAGATTCAAGTAAAGAAGAATGTGATAAAAATTTAAAGGCCTCGGAAGTCATAGTTTTAACAGATGAAAGTGATTGTGATATGATAAATTTAGAAGCTTCCCCATTAAAAAAAGACCAGAAAAGTGAAATTGCTTCTCACTCAACTCGCAGTAAAAAAACAAATGATGACAGCATCTTCTAATAACTGAACTAAATATTAGCATAGAATAAAAGGTAGTAAGGAAGTGTTAAATTCCGGTAAATTTAATTGCTAAAAGAATATAATGGGCTCCCGTAATATTAACTTAAGAGGCTAGAAGAAAGGGTCGTCTTCTAAATGCTAACATATGAAATTATATGAAACGTAAAGTGTTTCCACTACGTGTATAGATAAGCAGTTTAGTAGAAACTTGCTAGTACAATATCAACATTAGACGCACAACGAGGTACTCAGCAGCATGGGAAAATGTGATGATACAGCGTCTGTGTTCTTTTTCTTACATATGCGAGATTTTAAAGACCGTCCAAGAAACTAGAGAAAGCATTTACGCACGTTGAGTGCAGCCCGTTTAAGAAGAGCGACGAACAATTAAGCGCCAATAACATTGAAAAACGAAAGATAGAAATAAATACTAGTCCGTGAATGTTCTTCCAAGCGTAGATTCATCAAACTAACAGTGGCTATCAATAAAAAGAATAGGTCTACCCTCAAAAATTCTCCTCATACTACTTACGTCAACAAGAAGTAAACGAAGTCGCACTGTATGTATTCTTAGTCAATTTTGTAGCTTGAGTGGAAAAGGAGTCTAAATATAGACAAAATCATTCTTCAGGAGAGCAAAAAAATATTTTTTTTTAACTACATCCATATAAACTTTTTGCTATGATATTTTATTCAAAATCGGAAATATTCATTATTTATTATAGTTACGATGACATTGGTCTTTTAATCACAAAAAGTTATGTTACACATTTCTCAATATTTTGATGTTAACCCTTTTACCACTACAGCCACAGATATTTCATTAGTAAAATTTTATTTGCATTGAAACTAATATTTAGAATTTTTTTTTTTTAATTCTGTCTTAAAAATTTAACATATACCGATTTTGAATGTCTGACACGTGATTGATTGACTTTAGACTCATTCGCTTAGATGACAAATAAACTATATTCCAGATATATTAATTGTCATTAAAAACATTTTGGTAATAATTTTATTTTACATTTATGTTACTTATCGTTTATTACAAGTTTTTACGTCATTTCTTCAGGAAAAGATAAATTATGAAACGAGCAAACTAACTTGGATCAATTGAAGAAACCGACAACACTCACCTAATTCAAACAATTCATCAACATGTCAAATCAGATTAATATTCTCCGGGCAATTGTAATGTGCCATGAGTTCCTGGACAAGACATTCTATTTTAAATAATACCATAACTCAAGCATACACACGCGCACGCGGCAGATGATATAGTAGTAAGAATAATTAATAATAACTACTAAATTAATATATAGTTTTAACTATATATATATATATATGTGTTTACTATATATATATACTAATATATTATATAATAGACGATATTGAAGTACTATAATTATATATATATTATATATATATAATATATTATATATATATATATATATTATATTATATAGTATAGTATATACTATTGATATATTAATATAGATTATATCATATTATATAGATATATATCTAATAGTAAGTAAGTATATATATGATAATCATTATTATTATTGTTAAGTTATATATATATATATTATATATATACTTATATATGTATTATTATATTTTTATACTTAGTACTTAATATATATAAATTACTATACTATATATTATATATATATAATAATATATATATATTATAATATACTAATTCTTCATTTCTTGTCTTCTTCATTTTCTTTTCATCATCTTTCGGACAATAGGAGTAAGATGCGCGACGGGCATCGGAAAAGCAAAGCGAGTAGAAAACTGACACTAATCGAAAAGGAAAGCCAGCTTACCGCCCCATACAAGACCATTAATTAGTAGGGAACCCATCGCAGTCCAGAGTCCACCCTAATAAGCTTTCAGGACAAGCGATATGACCCTCCGTATGGTAGATCGATCAATGTAGGGTTCATCCCTTGGCCCAGGGGCCACAACCATACCCCTCATCAAATCCGCCATTCACTGATGTTATACAC
This sequence comes from Trachelipus rathkii, assembly GCA_015478945.1. Taxonomy (NCBI): domain Eukaryota; kingdom Metazoa; phylum Arthropoda; class Malacostraca; order Isopoda; family Trachelipodidae; genus Trachelipus; species Trachelipus rathkii. The sequence goes on from JABUQX010029784.1 coordinate 98,898, forward strand.
CTTTCTTCTTCGCCTCTGACGCAACTCAAGATTTTCTCTCCTTCAATATTCGCTTTAGCTTGACTCCATCCACTTTTTCTTTCTGGTCTCTCCGACCGCGTCCGTTTCCAAACACCGCCACATTATATAATTCGCTTAACGCAACCCGACATATCCTATCATCTTCTATGACCAAACCATCTCAGCATACTTTCATTTATTCTCTCTTTTTGACCCCTTCTTCATCACCACACCACTACTCTAATATCGTTCATTCCTTCTCTTTTATCAATTCTTCTCACCCAGCACAACCCCTAAGATTGTCCATCTGAACACATTGAACTTTTATCATTATACTTCTTTTTTTTCCAGTACCATTTAAGTCTCCCTACTATATAACAATATTAACAGTAAACAGCAATTACCTTATTCAGTAAACCTAGCACAATCAGACTTTAGTCCCTTATACTATTCACCAACGATTTAATTGCACCCAAAGCCACTTCCTGCCATTCACAACTGTTCCTACTACACTCTGCATCGTCCGTTTCCCTTCCTCATCAACAGAATACACTAAATATTTAAAACTCAGACACTTGTTCAGTCTTGCTCACCACTTTCTTAACATTACTTTCACACGTGAGGATGTCCTCCACTCACAACCATTACCTGTACTCTTAATCCATGTTACTTTCAGCCCCTTTCCTACACACCCTGGCTCAAAATCTCTCTACCAATCTCTCAAACTCTCTTCAGATCCCCACAACAAAACCAAATAATCCGCATTATAATTAGGGCACCTCCACTCATCTCCATTCATTTTCGACCATTCTAACCACATTTGCCCTTGCCATCCCCCATCCTCGAAATTCTTTCATAACCCCAGTCCATATACAAATTGAATAATAACCAAGGAAGACATAACACAACTCTGTCTTACTCCGCTGTTAATCTTAAACCAATCACCCTATTGACACCATTGTATTCTTAACACACGCTTCACTATCGTATCATCATTCATACTTTGTATTCAGAAGCCTGCCATTAACACCATATATCACCTAACACCTCCTATTATTTTCACCTAATTAACTCTATCATTTTCTACGTTTAATTATGAATCATTAAATTTTATTTTCTTCATCCCTCAGTTTCTATTCATTTGTTTCATATATTATATATTATATATGATTATATATAGAGATAATATAATATATAATATAAATAAAATGAAGTAATAATATAAATAATATTTATTAATTCTATTTATTTCTGTAAATTAGTATATATACTATATATATATATAAGGTAATAATATAGTATTTATAGTACTTAAAATATAATATAAGTAGATAATTATAGACTATAATAAGAAACATATACGTATCTGTGTGATGCTGGTGTGTAGCGCGTGCAAAAAAGGCAACTCGTCGTCGCGCTTTGGATAATTGTAGTATTTCGAATGCATTTTGAATCTTATATATACTTAACAGGAACTCCCCTTCCATTTTCAAAGCTGCAAGCAGTTTTGTGGTCCCTTTCGCAATAAAGACAAGCTGTATGAACTACAAATCCCTCGTTGTTCTTTTTATACATTCGAAGGACCGCTTTAAAGACCGAAAAAAATTGTAACAAGATGCAGCGTAATTTTATATCAAGTCGATAGGAAGACCCTCACACACACACACAACCTTACTCTACCCTTAAGTCACGCCCCCGTCCCAGCCAAATATCCGACCCTAGGCAGGGTTGCAATAGACCTCACTGCCATTTGGTAACCCGGGTATAAACCCACTGGGTCTAGGGTCGCAAACGGGTTTGCATCCCTTCGATTTGGCTGTATGTTAGATAATATATACGAATACAATATTTGTTATCATTCTGTTTTGACACACAACAGATTTGATATAAATGTAAACCTTGCAAACTTATTTATGCATGTTTATACTCTTTTAATACTATGTCAGGCTACCTGAGTTTACATAAACTTAAAATTAAATTCCAACAAATATGAAAATCACCATTCACCAATCATGTTCTCCTTGTGATTTCATCATTTGTCGTGTACATTTAAATATTTTTCGGTCTTGTCATTGCTCTAAATTGTTTTCTCAATTGTAATTGTATTATAGGCCATAAGTTTGAGAATCAGTCTTCTCTCACTACCGCAGAGCTTGCATAGCACAGAATGGCAATATGATAGCCAATTGGCAAAATTCAGGTGAACAATTTCCATATTTTTTGTGGCTCTCATTAATGATGAACCACCTGCCACCTTGCAAGCAGCTAAAGCCACTGGTGAAGTTCCTTATGTCAGCATTGTAATGTGGGAAAATCTTCAGAGTCTTTCAATTTGAAATTTACGAAACCCTGAACGACCGTAATCACAAACAATACTCCTGCAACATAACCAATACATATCCAAAACAGTTAACTTCCATGTTGGGCAGAATCAGATTGCACCTGTAAAAGTAAATTAAAAAATTATGACCCTTCACGAACATATGATACATTGTTCTTATCTTCTCTACTTCCCGTTCTTATTAAAGAAATATTAATCGTAGAAAAAAAATCATTGCTATGATAACCAAGCTTACTTAGGCTATTTGATTTGATTATTTGTGTATCTTTACCCCTTTATTTACCAACTACAGGAGCTAAGAAATAAAAGATAAAAAGATATTGGGAATTGTGGGATTGCCGCGATTGTGCGAGATTTTTATTAGTCTTTCCTCACGTTCCATATTTTGGGATGTGTGTAATATCACTAAATGTAAATGGTTGTCATCCAGTCATCAAATCTTGCCTTGTGAATAGATGAGTTTTGTGCATCTTGTATTATGCGCGTCTTTCATAGACCCCAAGACCATATATCATGGACTTAACATTACATAATGAATATCAGGGTATACTATACTTTTCCCTCTATAGAAATATTCAAATATATTGAAAACTATATACAAGAAATTAGCTTTTCAATGGATGTAAACTTCTATTACATGCTTTGAATTTTATATCTAGCTTTGTTCATTTATGTGTTAATTATTATTAAATGCTCTTGTGTGTCTCAAATAGAGGAGAGCTAATATAAAAGTTTCAAATAGACTTTTACATATTAACTTTATAACCAGGTTATCTTACCCTATCTAAAGCTGAGGCCACCATGTTAAGTTGGTTGGTTTTGCAGGTTCAGGGCTTCACGGTGAATAGCTACATTGTTTATTATGGCAGCTATATTCTTTGCTACTTCTGCAGAATATTTATTTCTGATTTCAATGTACAACGGGAAATTTTGCATGAATGTGTCAACACATGCACACTGGCTATTCCAGCGGGTATCTTTGGGCAATTGAGGTTTTTTCCCTCCTTTTTCAGGCAGCCAACCCTGAAATAGAAATGCATTTAAGTAACTACTGATATTGAAGCCTTAATTTAGTAAATATACTATATATCTAATTCAAAGTAAATGATCTCAATGTTACAAAGGCTTTTGTTTTCTGTTGTTGAGTGAAAAGTGAAAATACTGTAGCAGCAATTCATTCAATTTCATATTTGTAGTGTATATATAATCCCATCACCATTTTTTCTGAAATCATCTGAAAAGACTGAAAATCACTTACTTCTGGTTGGTGTTGGTTTCTAAAGTACTTGGCAACTTCTACCAGATGGCTAAGGACTGTCCTCGGAGTAACCTCCTTTTACAGACCCCAGCCCTTCACATGTTTGGTGAGCATTCCCAATCCCTCCCCTTTACGAGTTTAGGGGTACACCCGCCTTCTTCCCTTTCACATGTTTAGTGAGCACTTCCATCCCCTCCCCTCCCCTTTCACAAGTTTTGTAAGGTTCTCCTTCTCCTCGTCCTACGAATATGTTGTATAGCTAATTACGACTAAATAAGAGAAAGAATGAGTTAGTCTACTTATTCTTCTAGCAATGCTAAAGATTATCTTTAGTATTACGTTGTTTGTTTATTCATTTAGCGACCTTTTGATTTTTTAAAGATTTTTAGTCAATTTTTTATTGTATATTATAAAAAAATCATGATTTAAACCCACGTTTATCACTCGCCTTGCGCTTGTAGATTGTCTTTCGAATTTTGCTTTATTTTGCTCCAATAATCTGAAAATGTATCAGGTTGGCGAGTTTTTTTTCTCTATGCGTTCCAAGTGTCTAATGGACCAGCAAATTGAATTGTTCTTTCCTCCATCAATCCACTGGTGGCAGGTGTAACATGTTGCAATTATTGGAATGGTTCGTGGCACATTGGTCCCAATCGTAGCTTGTTTTACCTTTTTGGTTTTGGGAGAAGCCTCACAGCATGCGAATTCTGTGTACAATTCACTCAGCACTTATCTTAAAAAGGCCTTTCGCATAAGCTGTGCGTCTCGAGGTGAGGTTGATAATTCAACCCCGCTATCATTGTTAAATATTTTTTTCTTTCTGTGTCTTCCTGCTGGATGCAAATATTATGTTAAATTACACGATAAAAAGGCTCTTGCAAACTGCAAGTCCAAAGCTGCTTTTAGTTTTAGTGGCATTTATCAGCATACTTCCATCTTCATGTGCTTGGATACAGATTACTCTTGGCGTTGGGCTCAGCACTTGGACTTGGAGCTCGGTGTGGGGTTCTTAATACTAGCTATGCAGACTTGATTTTTGATCTTGTTTCACAAGGTACAGGTTTGATCTGTTGATCTAGATCGATCAAGTGTTTGTCGTATTCTCTCTTTTGTGGTCCACAGGCCACAAGTCTGAAGCTCGGTGAAAATCCATGTGCCAATTTCGCCTCATCACCAATCTATCAATAGGTTCTATACTCTTCGTCACACTTTCCGGTGCGCTCATCTTTCCCCCCCCACTTCCCACAATGCTTGTCTCACCATGATGTTAGATGCAATGGTTAAATCGTCAAGGTGTAGGGTTTCATCCCTGCGCTCCCAGGTGGTTGCCAAACCATTACCTCCCCTCACAAAACCCCGCCCTTCTCATTCTCTCTATCATTCACCTTTTCTTCTCGCCTTATACTGACCAAACTCACATTTCTCTCCTGCGGACGTTGTGTAAATGACTTCTCAATACTTTTTTCTTCGTGTCTCCCAGCCGGTGCGGTCCCAACACACCACGTATAATCTGGCTTACAACCCGTTTCTTATCATTATCATTAAATCCCATCTGTAGCAACTTTTAACTTATTATTTTTTAATTTTTAATAGTTTATTCTCGTATAAAAATATATATATCATAAATTATAAATAAAAAATTATAACATAATTATATATAATTATTTTTATAATTTTTTATAGTATATATATTATTATTTTATATCATATTATATATAATATTTTTATATAATAAAACTCTTATATATAACTTATTAATTAATTTATACTACTTATTAGTTTTATATCCTCTATATCTATATTTTTTTACTTTTCTATCTCAAATCTTCTTCCACTTTACCATTTCTTTTCCTCCAAGACTAGTGGTGTTAAGAATATTAGGTTGCGTGCTTTATGCCCGCAGGATCGCAAGTAGTAGTGCTAGAAATGTGACACATAGTTCGAAAAGAAAGCCCAGCCTGTTTACTGTCTCCCCTCTCTGACCTCTGATGGATCCTTTACCGGATGATAATTCGTTTTCGCAGCTGAATAATATCCACCCTGAGAGCCGTTCATGTACCGATTATCGAATACTCTCTCACATATTTTGGCTATATCGTCTCAGTGTTAGGGTTCATCTTATGGCCACAACGAAGTGAGGCCACAACCCATTTTTCTCCTGAATTCAAAAACCGCGCAGTCCAGTTCCCTTATTTACGCACTTTCTCTTCTTCGCCTCCGCCAAACTCACTCGTTTCTTCTCCGCCAGACATCCATTTACTGACTTAATCCGCTTTGTTCTCTCGTCTTCCAGCCGGTCGCTTCCATTATCACACTCTCACCTCTTCACTCAGCCGCTTATACTCAATCGCTGTCATTATCCTTTCCAACATAAGAAACACATCTCAATGTTACTTTCAATCTATTTTCTCTCACTCTACTTTTCTTACAACCACGCATAACTCTCTATACGTTCGATTTTATCTACATCTTTATGAATTCTTTCTCAAATCTAACACGCTCACAAGATCTGATCCTTCCCTTAGATCACATTTGTAACTGTTAGATTTATATATCAACCTCTGATTACTTTCCAGATCTCATTAGTAATACACTCTATCCACATATGATGACCCAATTAGTAATACAACTATCCTCTATGTAAGGACCCTCTAGCTCACAAGACTCTAGTCCCTTACACTCCACAACGATATTATTGCACCAGCACCTTCCCTCGCCTTCACAACACTATTCCTTATTGCTTCCACTCGCTCACCTATATTTAAGCATAACTTACCCAATCGAATACTGTTCATACACTCATAAATTACTGACTTATTCCTTATCTATGTTTACTTTCAAACCCCTCCGTGTACACACCCTGCCAAACCTCTCTACCATCCTCTCAACTCTCTTCAGATTCTACCAACTACAAAATAACAATCACTCCGCCATATATAGATTAGTAGCGGACTCCTCACAATTCTTCCAATTCTATTCTAACACCATTCTGCCACCCCACCACCATCTCTAATTCTTTACATCCACAATAATCCATATTTAGCAAATTGATAATAACCTAGAAATATGGTAACTGAACAAATAGAAGTTTGATTAATATATTAAAATAACCTTATATTCTTTGAACACCAATTCTATTCTTACACACGGCTTTCTACTCTTATCGCTTCAATAAATAACGTTTGGTCCATTGAGAACACCAAATATCATCAAGTACACTACCTCGCCATATATTCGAAGTTATACCTATATAATACACTATCATAGCGATTGTGCAGGATCATAACTAAAACAATTATATTCTTCTTCTCTCCTACATTTACTCAATCATTTGAGATCTCAATGTAGAATTTAACTCCACACCTCTACACTCCTGAAACCACTTGAGTTTTTCACCAATCAGTCTTCTCAGTCACTCTGATGCGCAGTCTTTCGACGAAATACAGAATATTGAGACTTTGGTTTGGATTCCGATAAATTTGGTGAGTAATTCCTTTGAAATTCCTTCAGTTCCCTTATCTCCTTACTACTTTAATAGATACGTATACATATATGTACTCAATATTCGCTAGCTTCTCCTCCTGAATCTCACTTCTGAAATACATACCCTCCTATGTAAACTTAATCATATTCTCTATTCATTCAATTCACATCTATGACCTCGTACTGTCATCTGATCAATTTCACCCAGTAACTTCAATTCCATTATACCTGTATATTCCTTACCATTCTACAACCTTTTGTACCTCCTCCTTATGACCTCCTCCTTGGCTATATGACCCTCATCCCCAAATATATACCTATTCTTTCTTTTCACCATCATAAACCACAACATATCACTCATCACCTACTTCGAACGTCATTTACTGCGAATGTGATAATTACTAGATTTATCGACCCGTGTGATCTATTCCCACACTCCCCTCACATCCATTTCAGCAGTTACCAAAGCACCATCCCTCTTCATTATTCTAAGCAGGTTCCCCTTAGTTCCGATTTTCTTAACCTTTTCGCGTTTCCTTCTCAGAGAAGAGACTTCTATTCGCCTTGCTAAGTCTTCATTCAATCCTCACTGTCCAAACTGATTCATTACACTCGTTCTTTTCTCTTCCACTCATGCATCCTCTTTAGCGATATTCTTCTTTTTTCCTGTGCTTTTACTTTTCCAACATCTTTCAGTTTGACCACTTCAGCAGATCATTGGCTGTTTAGTAACATTATCAATCCAACGTTCTGTCTCTTTTACGTTTTAACCGCTCTATGCATCACCGTTTTCAGTTCCACTACACTCTTCTCTGCGTTTCCTACTTTTACACTACTTATAGTCACATTCGCCTCATATCCTTATGCCGTCTTTTGCGCGACATCTTACAGGATTTGCTATCCTCAATGTGCTTCCGGTTATGATTTTGTTTTCAACTGTGTTCACATTTCAACGGGATAGGTTTACTATGCGAGCTCTCTTAGGATACTTATCCATATCCTGTGCTTCACTTACACTTCTTACCACTCTTAATTATACCCACTTCATTCCGTATCGACTTCTTCTCCGTCCAAGCCCCCACTGACTTAATTTTACATAGAACAACATAATAATCCGATTAATTCCATTCTCTAAACGCACTGATGTTTAACATGCCAACCATCTCAACATCTCCTTCACCAACACATCAATCATATATTTCGTATACATATTCACTCCTTGATACATACATCTTAGTATACCATTTCTAGACTTATCTATTCATATACTTTCATTAAGATTCCATTATGCAATCCAATTAATAGATAGATTCATATTATTTAGGAGGAAAAATAGCAGATTCGGCATCCAATTGTACAAGTGTTAGTGACGCAATTGTCAGTGAAGCCGAAACATGCAACACTTTTGGCTTAGTGTCGCTAGGAAACAAGGTCATTTCCTATCGTTCCACTCAATGGGCCTTGTTGACAAAACGCGACCAGATGCTCTCTGTTAGTAAATACCCCAACGTTACAGTGTAATATTTAAAGTATTTCTTATATACTTAATATTAATATACTATCCTATCATAGATAATGTACTATCTATAATAGTATAGATGATATTCGTTTTACTTTCTTACTAGAGCTTATCATATAGTATAGTATTCTCCTATTTAATTTATAGATTATTATATTATCATACGATGTTAATTTCATCATAATATATATTAAACGAATGTGCTGATAGGAAGACAATGTGAGTTCTTGATTCATGAGGCGATGAATAAAGGTGGCATATTTCAGATAGAGTAAGAATGGACGGCGTTTATTCGTATTCCGGGTGGTATTGTGGTTGCCTCCCCCACCTGGAGCCAAGGGGCATGAACCCTTACACTGCTCGATCCGTGTTTCCGTCGCTCTCTGCGGTCCCTTCCCCCCCTCAGCTATCGTGTGTCATCTCTTCTTAACCGTCTTGAGGGCAGTTGGATTCATCATCTGACGGCCGTGACACCGTACTTACTCACTAAACTCCCACGCTTACTTTGAAGTCTGACCGTGTCATCTCATTATTCTCTCCCTGTTCTTTCGAAGGCTGAGGTTTTTTATCTCTCGACGCTGTGTTCACGTTATTTCTTTTCTTGACTACTTCTCTTTTTACTCTCTCTTATTCCCCAGTTCTTTTTGTCGGGTGAATAAAAGGAAGTGTATTCATTGATGAAGAAATAGCGGTATTAGATTATTATATGATGAGTATTGATACCTCAGATATATATATTATATCTATATATTTATTAGTATAATTTCATTAATGAATATTATATATATAAATAGATATATTATAATATATAATACACAGTAATTGAAAATGATTTATAATATTAGTGATCGCAGACAAATGTCATTTTTTCGCAAATCCGCGGATGCGGGATATTTGTAATTTTTTTAAATCTTCATATATGGGAATGTGTGACAAAACTACTATATTATATAACGTAGTTTTGTATAGTATATAATATGATTCAGTATACTTGATATTAATAACTTATATTTATATATTATAGCAATTATATATATACTCTATTATTATAGTTTAGAGTATTATG
>JABUQX010029785.1:7500-10000 GCA_015478945.1 Trachelipus rathkii
GTGATAGTAATATTCTGACCATAAAGATTATACTGGATCAGAGGGATGCTTGAAATAACTCGCATAAAGATGATGACAACAAAACCTTATCTGATCAGGATACGACTACCACAGTGCGAGGGGTTCAATCATAGAATCAAATTAATAAAAGAGCAAAAATAGAATTGACACGACACGATATATATATAAACTATTTATTAAAAAAAATAGATATATATTTCTTATTAATCCAAATATTATTTAAATAATTTACAGAATGCACCTATTATTATGATCAAAATTTTGTGATATATTCCTATTTCACAAAACAAAGAATCATTATAAAAGATACTAATATATATATATATATATATATATATATATATATATATATATATATATATATATATATATATATATATATATATATATATATATATATATATATATATGCTAACTATATATAACTTCTTATATATATATATATATATATATATATATAATATCAAAATATAAAAATATAATAAATAGATATAATGCAATGAAATGATTAAGCAACGTGCTGGATATTATAATCCCAATCTTGTGATATATTCCTATATTACAAGAGATAAGAATATAATAAGCGACACCAAAAAATAAAAGAAAAAACAACTTAATAAATAAATAAATAAATAAATAAATAAATAAATAAATAAATAAATAAATAAATAAATAAATAAATACATATTAACCTAAGAATTAAATATTTACCAAAATAATGCAAATACAAAAATGAGACACTAAAGATCCGATCCTAATCTTCCCATTAGTTAATACGAATATTACCCAACAGAAAAATTAGCAAAAGATATTACTAATAAATAATACAAATACTTTAAAATAAATAAATAAATTTATTTTAAATAAATAAATATCAACAGTTCAAAAAATATCAAAGATTAAACTTTACTTTAATATGTGAAACCAAAATGCGTGAGAAATACCCAAATATTAGACAATGTACTTACTGTGAGACATCACAGGTGGATTTAGCATAGAACAACTTCCGATAAATCAATAAATCGACTACAATAAAATTTACACATTAATTAAAACATTTTAAAATATTAAAAAAAACATAATGCACATAATAAAACATTTTGAGCAATATTTTAAAACCACTGGACAAAAGATTAAATAATTAAAACACATAAATTTACCACAAGAGACACCTATCATAAAATACAGGTAACGACTAACGGTAATGCAGACGATATTGCAAAAGATGATATGCCACATACATAATAGCCACACACAGCTGATCTCAATAAGATATTAGGAGAAAATCGCTCCTGAATGAAATACATAGCGTTTTATACCAGCGCAATTACACTAAGATACTTTTTGAACCAATAAGAATACAATATCAAATTAGAAAGATAAAATATATATATACATATTTTGTTCTCATTTAGCAGGTATTTTTTACCTTGCTAATTACAACGAAAAGGGAGGAGTCTATTTGGCAACATCTTACTGTTTATGGAATAAAATAAATAAATTCACAAGACTCAATACAAAAAGAACACTTTCATAGTTAAAAATGAGCTCCTCTGCTTTTAACCAAAATAATTAAATAAAAGAAATACTAAAGCTCTTTTTGGCTTCGAAATATATACAAAAATGACCTTTGCAATTTACAATATATTTTATTGCATAATTTTCATTCCGAACTTTATTTTAACAGAAAATAATAATAATAATAATAATAATAATAATAATAATAATAATAATAATAATAATAATAATAATAATAATAATAATAATAATAATAATAATAATAATAATAATGATAATAATAATAATAATAATAATAATAATAATAATAATAATAATAATAATAATAATAATAATAATAATAATAATAATAATAATAATAATAATAATAATAATAATAATAATAACAATGCTTCTGCGTTTTACAAAACGATCTCGCTTTTAACATTTCATTTATTATTACCATCATTATTATCTGCATAACATAGTAAATTAAAAATATAGTTGATATTATATATATATATATATATAAAAAAAATATATATATATATATATATATATATATATATATATATATATATATATATATATATATATATATAAGATATTGAACAATATATATATTTATATATATATATATATATATATATATATATATATAATGAAATGCAATAATTTTAACCTTGCAATCAAATTTGTATTGTAAAACCCCCTAATGTATTTTCACCATGCTAGGATACGAATCCTGGACCCAACAGATGAGCGCGCATGTGTTTGACCACTACGCTATGACGAGACAAAGAGAAACCGAGAATACTTCTACTTTCCAAGAGAGCATTACTACGGTTCCTCCGCTTCGCATCGAACGTAGGGCCAAACAGAGTACCGCGTGATGAATAATAATACCATAAACCATTTAGGTGTTATTATGTATAATGAAATGCAATAATTTTAACCTTGCAATCAAACTTGTAATTGTAAA
>JABUQX010029785.1:20000-25000 GCA_015478945.1 Trachelipus rathkii
ATTTGGGGGGGCTCCGGCTCCACCCTTCTATTGGATAGGGTTGAGTCTAAAGCTAATTAACTGTCCCCTACTTTCAAACTCTCTTGACCCTCTATCTCGGCGACTTAACGTTGGCGTTCTATCCCTTTTCTATTGGTACTACGGCGGCAGATGCTCGGGGGAGTTGACCTCTCGCATTCCTTTACCCTTGCGTCGCCTTCTAGCACAAGGGGTGCCTTGCTCTCGCATGAATTCTGCTTGAGTATTGCGAACCCCAGACTTGTTCGTTGTGGTGCCTCTTTCTTTCCAGCTACTTCTTCTCTGTGGAACTCCTTGCCTTCTTCTGTTTTCCAACTATAATTAATCTTCCTCTCTTTAAAGCCCACGTCTGCGCTCACCTGAGAACTTTGCGTTAGACTGAGGGATTAGGTGGGTTTTTTTCAATGTTTTATTTTCCTCCCCCTCCTTGAGAAGGGCCCAGCCCGTGAGTGGTGGCTATCTGTAAATATATATATATATATATATATATATATATATATATATATATATATATATATATATATATATATATATATATATATATATATATATATTATTTTCCAGCATTTTCTCTTATTAAGGATTTCAAGTTTTCATGATCACAACCTACTTTTTTGGATTTAGTTTCGGATTCGCCTTTTCTTTGGCCATACCAGTTATGATGGAAGTGATGGGAATTGAAATGCTTCCAGCTGTTCTTGGCATTTCCTCACTTTGTAAAGGCTTAGCAGGAATTGTGTTCGGGCATTTAATAGGTATTTTATTAATGTTTAGGTTACGAAATTTTAAATTCTACCTCTTTGTAAACTTTTTGAATGATTAGCCTCTCATTCATATAAAGAGATTTCAACTTTCCCATTTGCATAGCCTAAAAATATTGCATAGAAAAATTGAAATAAATAGACCAAGGATATCGATATTTGAAGGGTAAAAATAAAGAACTTTCGAAAGCTTTACTGTTTTTGATAGAGACTTTTGGGATGTAAGGGTGACAGATAAAAAGTAAGTGAGACTTTGAGTATATAGGTTAAGCTTCCTAGATGTTCTGTATGACTGAGATATGATTGATGAAATTTCCTTGAGAACTGAAGTTGCTTGAAGCTCTGCAGAATCAAGGCATAAAAATGGAGCCTCAGTGAGACCCAAAGTAGGTAAAATGAAATTGTCAGGAACTCTTACAAAATTGAAATGACCATGATTTGAAATGTTCGTGCATGAAGGGAAGGATCCAATATTGGAGATTTTGGAACCCCATTTTAGACCTCACCTAAAAATGAACAAACAAACCTTAATTTTCAGACAATTTTGATGGAAAAAAAGCAAACCGCAGCTTTTCCTGACCTCTAAAACGTCATTTTCGGGTGTTTTTCTGTGTCAGTAGTCATTGTTTCAGCATTTTCATTTTTTCAGAATCTAAGTTTTTGACATTTTTTCGTATCAACTTCTACAATTTTTTTCGAAATGACTTCAAACTTGAAATATGCATAGATGGGTTCATTACGCACAAAATTCACGAATTAGTTTTTTGATTTTTTGAAAATTGTGCTCAGCAATTTTTTTTAAAAAAAAGTAGGTTTTAAATTTCGACATTGCTGAGCACAATTTTCAAAAAAACAAAAAACTACTTTGTGCATTTTGTGCGTAATGGACCCATCTATGCATATTTCAAGTTTGAAGTCATTTTGAAAAAAATTGTAGAAGTTGATACGAAAAAATATCAAAAACTTAGGTTCTGAAAAAATGAAAATGCTGAAACAATGGCTACAGACACAGATAAGCACCCGAAAATAACGTTCTAGAATTCAGAAAAAGCTGCGGTTTGCTTTTTCCCCATCAAAATTGTCTGAAAATTAAAAATTTTATGGCCATTTTTAGGTGAGGGCTAAAATGGGTCCCAGATTCTCCTATATTGGATCCTCCCCTTAATTAAGGGCTGTTTTTGATTTTGGTTATGGAATTTTTCGATCTCAGCCCCAAATCGAAAATGGTCTTAATTTTCTTAATTTTCAGCCAATTTTCACCAGATAATAAGCAACTGCAGCTTTTCCAGAACCCTTAAAATTGATTTCAAGCGTTCTTTTGTGTCTCTGCTGAAGAAAAAGCATGTTGTGTCATTTTGGAGATAATCCCCTACAATTTTCGTCGAAATTAATTGTAACCTAAACTATACAAAGACCGGTCTATTAATCAAATAATTATTGTTCATTTTTTTATATCTGAAATCAAATCCATGCAATAGTCGTAATGCGAACCAAACTAAAACGAGTTTGAAAATAAAATATTCAATTTTTTTTTCTGTTCATCCGATCAACATAAAATTTTCAGGGCATCTATAGTCTGAGGATTTACTTTAATTCTTTTTGGGCACATGCAACAGTTATGCCTTAGAGCATGGAAAAAATTCCCCCCCCCCCAAAAAAAAAAGAAATTGGTAAACTTAATTTTTTTTTTTTTTACAAAAATTTTTTTTTTTCCTAAATTAAAATGGTATATCTTCCCAGGCAATGTAAGCTCTGAAAACGTGATTTTGTTTGGATGAGCAGAAAATTCCGAATTTTTTTACTTTTCCTTATTTTTTCTTTTTTAGAAAAAGTTACAAATTGCGACAAATTTTTTTTTCTCTTGGGAAAATCTTTAAAAAAATTCTTAAGTCACTGTACATAAAAATAAAGATTTGTTCTTTGAAAAATGGAATTTTGTTGTTACCTACTTCTTTTCTTTCTAAACATACCTTGTTCCAAGGAATAATTCCTTCTTGTCTGAGACTAACTCTAAGCTTATCAATAACTATCGCTGTATCATTAATATATTTGAGATTTTATTGTTGTCTTAGTGACTTGAATATAACTACATCCTGGCCTTGGTTGTTGACAAATATGCAAACTAGTCAAAAAACAGTATAATGGCAACAATGAGTTTTTGAAAATTAGAAGCCCAACACTTCTGCAATTCCAGAGTGCATCAACACCCTAAACTGGTTCGTGACTGAAGATAAAACGTTTTTTTTTGACATTCAAAACAGCTTTCATTTGAAAATATCAATTCAGTATTAGATAACAAAGTACCCAATTCCCTCAAATCTGATTAAAACAAATACAGAACTTCTTAAATAATTTATTCCGTTTTTCGAAAACAAAATCCACAAAATTTTGTTGCTTACAAACATTTAATTTTAAATAAGTAGTTATTAATAAATACTTAATAATAAATCTGAAGCCAAACTAGGTTGCAATGTTTTTTGTATTCTATATAGATTTATAGCTTACTTTTTTTTGTGACTCTACACTCTGGCATTTTCAAGAATCTTTTGCTATGTTGTTATACATAACTAAAATTTTCGATATGTCAGCAAAAACTTTGATTCCTAATCTTCTTTTTTTGGTTTAATTCCCTCTGTAATATTCTTTCTAGCTTCATTTCATTTCGTTCTATAGCACATTTCATACTTTGAATCTGCTAATAGTGGTTTTCTTCAAGGTTCTCTTCTATTCACAGCTCTTTCAATTTTTCACTTTCCCCTAATGAACCTACGTAGGTTACGTCAAGCCATCTCTAGCGTGTAGATGGTTTCCTATGAATTATTCTTTCGAAAAATGTCCAGCTTTAATCAAAAATATCAGGTGGACAAATTTAAGCAAATGGTCTCTCTTGTATTTCTAATTGAGAGAGAGAAAACGTGGCTATTTTCAATGATTAAAATAACTAAACTGCTTACAATCATTAACACATCAAACCTTCCTCGAAAGCACACTTTCTCTTCTTTGGCAATACTCTTTGTATTCTTGCTTTGCATCTAGTTTCTGTTCACTGACAAGCACATGAACAGGTAACATGGTAAATATTTCTGAAGCGCATGCGGAAACTTCTTGCCAAATCCACAGTTGCTTGCATTTAATTTTTATGTCTTCCTTCCTTGCATAAAGTTTGAACTGAATATTAAAAGCAGTCTCACTAGATTACCACTTTTCACTTTATCATCTCCCTCTCAAAATGATTCTTTTTATCAGCTGGGACACTGCATCATTCTCTTTATAATATATAGATCTTGCAATTGCAGCATTATTCTTTTCTCTGCTAAGATCTTTGACCTCGAACTTTACCACTATGCGCATTCTTCAATGCATAAATCTTTTCTATGCTGAGATCTTTGACCTCAGACTTTACCAATAGGCGCATTCTTCAATGAGTTCTATTAATAATATCTGGTATATTCTTCAACATCCATTTCATCATCTTATTTTACTTATCCTTTACTTCATTAACGTTTGATTTATATAAAAAAACGTAAATTTTTTAAGTCATAAACTTAAAAAAAATAAAAAATGTTTAATTTTTTTTTTTTTTTTAAATTTTTTAAATTTTAAAAAAAAAAATTTTTAATTTTTAAAATTTTTTTTTTTTTTTTTTTAATTTTTAATTTTTTTTTTTTAGTTTCATTTATTTTTTTCTTTCTTTTCTGTATCTTGGATGCATCATAAAAAAGATGTATACCAAGTTTCGTTGCTCTATGTAATATTTCAGATTTGGGGGCTGGGAACCCCATTTGGGGTTGTGTACGGCTATTTAACCCATATATGAGTGAGTACTTATATGAAAGATTGTATTTACAGAGTTTCAGCTTTCTACGTCAATATTTAATGTTTGATGGGGGCCAGCACCCCCCCTTGGGGTATGCAGGGTTACGGCACCATCTAACCACCCTCCAAATTTTAACCCAATACGATAACTCTAACCCATGTAGATATATATATCGGAGCCATATGCTGAGCCAGAGCTGGAGCCTAAAAATCATTTCACCTATATATATTTTTATATATACCAGGGAATCGGAGTCGGAGTCAGAGTCGGAGTCGGAATGGGATAGAACTGGGTTTAGCCTTTGAGCTGTCGAATTGGAACACGAAGTTGGGGGGCTGGAGCGATGCAGCGCGTATCGGTTCGGTTACGCGGTTCGGTTGCGGATGCTGTGTGGTGCGGTGGCT
>JABUQX010029785.1:30000-37500 GCA_015478945.1 Trachelipus rathkii
GTGGCTGTGGAGTTAGTGTTGGAGGGAGGAGAGGAGTTGAAAGGGAGAATCATCAGTTTGATGAACAAGTGTTGGAGAGAGGGAAAGGTGCCGGAAAGGTGGGGCAAAGCAATAATAATACCGATATATAAAGGTAAAGGAGATGCAGGAAGCTGTAATAATTATAGAGGCATTTCACTGATGGACCATCTGGCAAAAATATACGAAAGAATATTGGAGAGGAGGCTGAGAGAGAAGGTAGAGCCGAGACTCGGAGAAGAACAGTACAGGTATAGAAGAGGAAGAGGAACGACGGACCTCTTATTCACACTAAGAATGGTTTCGAAGAAGATGCTGGAATATGGCAAGAGATTCTTTGTAGCGTTCATCGACCTGCAAAAGGCATTTGATTCGGTGCCAAGGAAAAAGCTCTGGAGAGCTATGGAGAGGAATTATGGAGTGAGGGGTAGATTAAAGAAGGCAATAGAAAGTATGTATGAGAAATGCAGTTGTAATGTTAGAACTGAGTGCGAGAACGATAGATGGTTTGAGGTGAAAACAGGAGTGAAGAAGCAGGGGAAGTGTTTTTATTCTCTCTTACACATTAAACATAAATAATTTATAAATTTGTGATAAGGAAAGTGAGGGAGAGACTGGGAGAATTTGAAGGGGACATAATGGCATATGCGGACGATCTGGCATGTTGGAGCGAGAGAGAGGAGACGATTCGAGAGGTGGTGGAGTTGTTTACGGAGGAGTTGGAGGAAGCAGGGATGAGGATGAACGTACAGAAGACAGAGATATTAAAATAACCGGAGGAAATGAGGAGGAGATGAGGATGATGGTGAGAGGAGAATACGTGAAGGCGGTAAATAACCTGCAACTGGTTAAGGGTAGAGTCAGAAAGAAAGCTAGCAAGTGAAGGAAGAGATTACGCGATGAATGGAAAAGTATGGATTAGTTATGAAAGCGGTATACCCATGATGAAAGATAAAAACATCGGAATAGAGGTTAAAAAAGTGATTTTTAACAGTATACTGACTCCGACGCTGCTGCTGTACGGAGCGGAAACATGGACAACAACGAAAAGAGAGGAGAGTAGAATACAAGCGGCGGAGATGAGGGTATTAAGAACTATGATTGGAAAGAGTAGGAGAGACAGAATAAGGAATGAAGTAATTAGAGAAGATATAGGTGTGAAGAAGATGATACTGAAGATGGATGTGGGGAGATTGAGATGGTGGGGACATCTGGAGAGGATGGAGCAAGAGAGAATGCCGAATAGAAGATGGGAATGGACACCAGAGGGCAGAAGACCAAGGGAAAGACCGAAGAAGAGATGGGCGGAGTCGGTGGAGGACTCTCTGGAAAGATGTCAGCTACCAAAAATGAGAGTGCTAAAGAGAAGAGGAATAGTGCAGCAGAGGGATGTCTGGAGAAAGACGCTTGCGCGGCTGACAGGATGAAAAATCCTTCCTGGGAGAGGAAAAAGAAAAAGAAATATGCCGACTTCACATCCAGAGAGTGACATTCCCAACCTCCTTCTTAAAAATTAATATTTATTTAATTTATATATATAATGTTATTATATATAACATCTATATATATATATATATATATATATATATATATATATAAATATATATATATATATATATATATAATATATATATAGAGATTTATGTATATCTATATTATATATATATATATATATATATATATATATTATATATATATATATATTATATATATATATATATATATAATATATATATATATATATATATATCACTAAATATATATACTATATATATATTATATATTATATAATATATATATAATATATTATATATATATATATATATATTATATATATATATATTATATATATATATATATATAATATATATATATATCTATATATATATATATATATATATATATATATATACGGAAAGGTGTGTAAAACGCACCCCCTTAGCAATAAAGGCCATTACTCTTAAACTATATGGTATAGTTTTGTGATTTTTACATCATAGCATTGCTTAGCTTGTGTATTTTAATTGTTCTAATATGGTAATCCATTTATTTCTTTAAACAAAAGGGATTTTGTAAAATTTATGAAAGTTTCATTTTATCTCATACATTGTCTAAAATGCCTCATGGGAGGCTTTTGTCAGCATTGGTAAGTAATAATTTTAAATGTGATAATAGTATTTTTAACAAATCTAAAGAAAGAATAATTGAGCAATATATTAGATTTTTAATTTATTTTAAAATAATGTATTTTGGAAACATTGCCAAAAAAAATTTAAAAATATTAAAGCATATCTTTTTTATAGTAAAAATAATAATGAAAAAAGTAATAGTTTTCTATAAAGAAAATGAATACTTCCTGTGTATCAAAATATAATGTTATCTGTAATGAAAAAGATAACATCATTATACTAGTTTGATTCTACAGATAAGTTATCTGATTCACAATTCTGTAAAATGTTTCTTTGGATTTCATTAGAAAGAACAATTTTCATGCGACCATTTGTAGAACACAATGCATTGAGCCTATGTTTCTTTTGTATTTCTATTAGAAAATGGTTGAGCACAAATTAAACGTTAACTCTTCATCTTCATCAGATAATGAAAATGTCTTATAGCTGACCGTCTTTTAATCTTCCCTTTATTTGAAGTTACCCGCAACCTTATCTTTGTTTTAGACTTATAAGCTTGAAGAGCGCCTTTTTTGCTATTTTTATAAAGGAGAAGAAGTAACGACCTATGCCATTTCAGCTCTATGCTTTTGAACTCTTTCATTAACAGCTTTTAATGAAGGAGAAAGGTGACTAAGTATATTTCTTGCTTTACTATGCTTATTTTCAGCAAATTTTTCCAAAACTTTTTTATTATTTAATGCAAGATACATTTATTTCTATCGAAAGATTCACTTTAATGACATGATAGAGTTGAGGGGTCTGATGATTTTTTTTAAAGTTGTCACCACCACTCAAGGGCAGAGCCCTATTCAAGGAGGGGGTGATTGATTGCCTACATCATTTGGCACCAATGCTTGGGGCTGGTTGTTAATTCTACAAATGCTGCCTTTTGCTTCACGAATTCGGTCGTCTGCATCTACCTGTTTCTCCGGCGGAATTTTTTTTGTTAATAAAGATGTAATAAAATCGTCAGAAGAGATTTCGCTTTTAAATAGTCAAAGACCACATGATTCAAAGCCGTTTACCTATTTTTCAATTGTTGCTATTTTATTATGAACCTCACTAAAATGTTCAGCAATCAGCGTTATTTATTTCTCATTATTACACACCATCCAGGCATCAGCAATAAAACTTAAAGAATTTTTTAAGGTTTTAAAAATATTTTATCTATGGGTTGCATTTTATGGATACAGTGCATGTTAGATTGGGTGGAAAAAGTTTGGAGAGAATTAATGAGAGTAGGAGAGTTAAAAAGACGAAAATCCGTAGGGTCCACATTTTCAGGAAAAACTGTGCGAGTGGAACAACCCTAGATGTATGAGGCATGTTCTGGGGCGGCAACTGGGCCTACGTGAGGAAATTCTGAAGATACCTCAGAAAACCCAACAACTTTGAATCTGGTTTAGAAAAAGTAATGCGATCCTTCCAATTAAAATCACGAGAAAAAGCAACGCCAGTAATATTAAAGACAGACAAAGGTATGAATTGTGTGTTTTCGAAAAAACATGTTTTAGCTGAGTAGAAGATATTATCTAGTGGAAAGATGGAGGAACTGAGTTTTTAAGACATTGGAAACAACTTTGTTCTTAATGCTCCAATTAAAAATTCGAGAAAGATCAGATGTTAGCTGCGCCAAGGCCACCCTGCTAGAGTGAATCAATTGTTGCTCGTGTGGACATCTTTCAAAATAAATCGAGGAATGAAAGTAGAGTCGCCAGCAAAAGAGTGAATAGATGGTGAAGCAATAGAGAGGAGGTCATTATGAAAAGTAGAATGAAAGTTGTTAATGAAATAGAACCTTGAGAAACACCACTATTTATAAATTTAAAATATAAACTGTGTCCGCTTCAGCAACTGCTATAGAATGACCAGAAATCAAATCAGGGAGAAGGTCACAGAGAGATAAATAGATACAAAAAAAGGTAATCTAGAAATCAGAGCTTAGTTTCAAGCACTATCGAAGACTTTCGATATGTCCAACGCCATAGCAAAAGGTTTCACCGAAATGCTAAAGGGAAGAGGACCACCAGCAATCAGAAAAAAGGTAATCAGTAGAGCGCTTCTTAGGAAAGTATTACTGGCTATCAGAGAAAATATTAGAGAAATTGAGATGTTTCCAAATATTTCTGTTAAGGGAAAGTTCCAATGTTTGCTCCAGCAACACCCCATTTTAGCCCCCACCTAAAAATGAACATAAAATTTTTAATTATCTGCCAGTTTCAATCGGCAAAAAGCAATCCGTAGCTATTTCTGACGCCTAAAACGTCGTTTTCGAGTGGTTTTTCTGTCTGTTGTCATCTTTTTGTTATTTTTATTCTTTAAAAACCTATGTTTTTGACATTTGTCGATACTCCTCCTACATTTTTTTCGAAATATTTTCAAACTTGAGCTATATACAAAGATTAGACTATTATCTAAACTCTTTAGGAACGGAATTTTGATATATGACCCCATATCTGAGCAATGGTTAATTTTCAAAACCTTTTTGGGGGGGTTTCAAATTTAAAAATTTCAATATTTTTTATGGCAATTCGATCTGCATGAAATTTTCACGACATTTGTAGTCTGAGGAGATGCACATTTTTTATTTAGATAAGTTTTTTGCATATGCAGTAGTTTTAAATTTTTTCTTGGAACAAATTTAAAAAAAAATATTGGGGGGGAATTTTTCTTTTTTTTGAGAAGTATACAAAAATGATTATCTAAGTAAAAGAGATGTATTTCGCCCGACTATATTCGCCCTGAAAATTTGATGTTGATGTAATGTGTAGAAATAATATGTCAATATTTCACTTTTTCGAATTTTTTTTTATTTTAGAAAAAGTGAAATATTGAGATACTTTTTTTCTCATCTTGTCAACATCAAATTTTCAGGGAGTATATAGTCGGGCAAGATACATCTTTTATACTTAGAAAACTTTTTAATATAATAAAAAAAATTTTTTTTTAAATTTCCCCAAAATTTCTTTTTGAAAATTTGTTCCAAGAAAAAATTCAACACTACTGCATATACAAAAACTAATCTAAATAAAAAATGTATATCTCCCCAGACTATAACTGTCGTGAAAATTTCATGCAGATCGGATAAAGAAAAAAAAATTCGCAATTTTTCAATTTAAAACCCCAAAATTTGGCAGAAAATTAACAATGTTATGTTCATTTTTAGGTTGGGGCTAAAATGTGGTGCTGATGAAGCAGGTATTGGACCCTGCCATTAAGAAAAGATTAGAAAACTTTAGAAATAACAGAAGTAAAGTAATAAGACGATAGTTTGAGGATTGTGAGGAGGGGTCCCCCAGACTGAAAAATCGCACGTTTCCAGCAAGAAGAGAAGGTCGAAGTAGAAAGAAAGAACCAAAAATAGTTTACCAAGGCAGAGGAGTGCAAGCTCGTAAGCACAAGTTTTAAGAACCACAGGAGGAATACGATCAGGAATGTGCACATTCTTATTATAAAGCTAAGAGATAGCAGAAAATATGTTTAGAAAAATCTACAATATGAGGCATTCTCGATAGAAAAGTTGCAGGAAGACTCACCAGTTATATTTAGAATTAGAGGAAAGATATTGGCGGTGGTGAATGATGAAAACACCAAGAATGATGAATTCAGAGAAAGGTAAAGAAAAGAGAATGTGTTCTAATTAGGAAATAAGGGGACGGTGGGTAGTTAACTTTTGGGGACAGTAATCATCGATTTTATGATTTTTAGGTTTTAATACACTCAAATGTAGGATTTTCTGCTCTATAAATAGTGTGTTTATACACAGGGGTACACGGGGGGGTCAATTTTGGGAAGTCATAAATGAAAAATCGCTACAACCTTATTATTATTCGTCAGATCAGCACGAAACCTTCGGAGCATGTATAGTTGGAGAAGTTATTCATTTTTTGTTTAGATAAATTTTGTACACAAAGTAGTACAAAAATTTTTAAAATTTTACCCATAAGTAGCGGTAAACTCTTTGAGTTTACATAATAAAATTCTAAATAAAAAATGTGTATCCTAACAATATAAATATATTCTCCGAAATTTTTGTATTTAACGAATGAATAATAAACAAATTATCATGATTTTTCATTTTTGAGTTGCCATAAAAAAAATTATAATTGGTGGCATGTAACCTTTTTAATATTTATTCGATCACAATGAACCTTTCACAGCTTATGCAACTCTTCAAGGTACACATATTTTATTTAGATCAATAATTCGTATTCTTAACGTTTATGCCGCTAATCACGAGATAACTTTTGAAAACCTTGAAATGTTTCCCATGAGCAGCGGCAAATTTGTTTTGCATATAAAAACTTTATCTAAACACAAAAGGTGTATCTTCCCCAATTTTATATGCTCTGAAAATTTCAAAGTGATAGTATGAAGAAAAACAAGTTTTCGTTTTTTTTTTTTATTAAAATTTTGAACAGCCCAAAAATTTATTTTAATGATTGGTGGCATACAACATTTTTGTTATTCATCTGATAAGAGTGAAAATTTTGTAGTTTTTATATCTCAACGAGATATATATTTTTTATTTTGATAAATATTTTGTATGTCCAACGGTTTCGTCACTGGTCACGGGAAAACCTTTGAAAATTTTGAAGTTTTCCCATGAGAAACGGCAAAAGTGTTTGGCAAACAAAAAATTATCTAAACAAAATATGTCTATGTTCCCAAATTATATATGCTCTGAAAATTTTGCAATAATTGGACATGTATGAAAAAGGCTATCGTGATTTTTAATTTTTGAGTTGACAAAAATGATTAAAAAGTGAGTTTTAAATAATTGGTGCCACATATCTTTTTTATTATTCATCTGATTATAATAAAATTTTCAGAGTTTATAGATTTAGGCAAGATCAGCATTTGTTTTTATAAAAAAATTTCGTATACTATAGGATTTTGTTTTTGCTAGCAGCTCAACGTCTTAGCTTTATTACTCAAAAACGATTTTTTTTACATCGAGTTGTTATTTTTGGAAATAGCAAAAAATCCGCTACACATTTTTTTAGTTTTCCCATGTGTTTTCAATTTTATATCCGTTTAGCTATATATTTTCGTTCAAACGTAATAAATTTTGATGTTTTTATAACTATAGTTTTAGGAAAAAAGAAAGGCCATATTAATGAAAAAAGCAAATAAAGGAAAAAAATTATTGACAAAATGCTGATATGTTTGAGATATTTTATAAAACATCTGTGTATTGCAAGTATTTCAGTGAAGTCCAATTTTAAAAAACTTTTGTAGCTCAGCAGGAATTCACTTAAAAATTGTTGAGTAAAATGCTAATTCATAGCATTTTGGATGAAATTACTCA
>JABUQX010029785.1:45000-50000 GCA_015478945.1 Trachelipus rathkii
ATATAAAAATAATAATAATAATAGAGCTGTTATAGAAAATTGGACTATGGGTATATGTTGTTATACAAGGCCATGCCATGGGGAAGAACCAATAAGGTGGTTAATTGGAGAATGATGAAGTTATCTTAGGAATGATTAATAATAAATAAAATAATAATAAAATAATAATAATAATAATAATAATAATAATAATAATATAATAATAAAATTAATATAAATAATAATAATAATAATAATAATTAATAAATAATAATAATAATATAAATATATAATAATAATAATAATAATAATAATAATAATAATAATAATAATAATAATAATAATAATAATAATAATAATAATATAATACATAATAATAATAATAATAATAATAATATTAATAAATAATAATAATAAATATTAATTAATTAATAATAATTAATAATAAATTGCCATAAGGAAAGATTGGTTCTAATTTTTCTTTTTTATAAAATTTCAAATGCTTATGTTTGCTATTAAAATTAGTAATTTATTTCATTATGGCATAATTTTCTTATCTACAAATAAAATTTGATTTATTAACTTTGAATCATAATTAAAATACAATAGAAAAAAATTATGACTCAAATTCTTATGTACTTTGTTGTTTATCCCGTAGGAAAGAAGGTATTTATTTTTTGTATTTATTTTTTGACTTCTTTTTGATTCCGTTTGCTTATTGAAATTTTTCACTGAGAATTCTCTTTCGATTTTGTTTTCACTTATTTATTACTAAAGGCATATAATAAATAAAGAAATTCATGAAATATCCTATTACTTTAGACCCTGAATAACATTTGCAAGTTCAATTGATGATTGGCAAATTAATTAGTAAGAGTTTTTTTAAGACAGACAGATTATTTTTGCTTATATATAAAACTAGACTAGGAATATTATAAATATATATTTATATATATATAATTATAATATATATACTAATTATATATATATATATATATATATATATATATATATATATATATATATATATATATATATATATATATATATATATATATACTATATATATATATATTACCAGTTACATATATATTATTATATATTATATATAATTATATATAGTATATATAATATTATATATATATATACTATATAATATATATTCTCACACTCAATAAAAATCTCTAGTAGTATATTATATATATTACTATATATATATATATATATAATATATATATGTATATAATATATAATTATATAGAATCAGTAAATATATATATATATACATATAATATATATATATAATATATATATAATATATAATATATATATATATATATAATATATGATAATTATATTATAAATATTTTATATATATATATATATATATATATATATATATTATATATATAATTTTTTTTTTTTTTTTTTTTTTTTTTTTACAGGATAAACACCACCCCCACGGGCAGCCCTATTCAAGGAGGGGGTGTACTCGATTTTACGTCCGAGCAGGACGGAGCAAGCCTAGGGGGAGAATAGCTCACATTCTCCCACCCGACCAGTTGCGAACCTGGGACCCTCGCTTTGTATGGCGAGTGCTCTACCACTGAGCTACCGGGCGCTTTTTTATAAATAAATATAATATACATAAAAAAAAATAAAAAAATACACATATATATATATACACATATACACATACATAAATACACATATATACATATAACTACCAACATTAACAATATTTTCATCACTAGCACTATTATCAATAATATTGATATCAATAATTAATATTATTTTCATCACTAACACTAGAACTATTATCAATAACATTAATAAAATTAATTAATAACACTAATAACATGAATAACACTATTATCACTATCACTGTTAGCACTAATTATCATTATTATCACTAGATTGTATAGAACACGTATGTTGGGGGGTGGCGTCAGCTGCAGGTATTTTAATACGTTAATCCACAGCTGTGCAAGAGAAGGCGAAAAAAACTGTAGGATGTTCCGAGCCACAAGCCTTTTTAATCGAGAGTCCATTTGAGAGACTAGCTAATTCTGATGTCATGGTTGTACAAACTTCTATGATATAATTATCAATATTCAAGCAAAAGAATCCTGTTTTGTCTTTGGTCATAATTATATTTTTTCAAAAGAACACGTAACAATAAACATTTGTTACTTCACAGTTTTTAAAATTTGACGTTGATTAATATTAATTATTTTAATTTCTAAAATTTTTCAAATTAATGTTGCGAAAATATTTTAATTCGATTATTTTTCAAAGACTCTTCTGTCTTGGAAGTTGATCATTTCTTTCACTTATTCTTTATTCCAATCTTTTACGAGAGAGCATTTCACGTCTCTTCAGATTCTTCTCTTTCTAGATGTTTTCCCTGCTCCTTTCTTTCTGTTCCTTCCAGTTGCAAACACGTCTTGACCCAACGACACCAGAATTATATATATATATATATATATATATATATATATATATATATATATATATATATATATATATATATATATATATATATATATATATATATATATAAATTTCGATATTAGTTATATATTATCTATATAAAAATTACTAAACATTATTATATATATATATAATATATAAAATATATATATATATATATATATATATATATATATAAATAATATATATTTATAACCTCCTCGCCCCTTGAATATCCTCTTCAGAGTGGCAATACTTCACTAAGATACCCCGCCGCCGGCCTCCTCCACAAATCGCTTAGGGTTGTTATTGCCCAGGTTGTTTTAGGGTAATATCTAGAAGGACAGTCTAAGAAGAAATGATGCACAGTTTCCAAAGCCTGGTTGCAACTTTTGCAGATATTTGAGGGAGTTTGGATGATGAATCTATTTGTAGTATTACAAGTTTGGGAGGTGGCCACATCTCAATTTGGCTAAAGATGACTGGACGGTTATAGGAAAGGAGTTGAAATTAGATGCTGTTCCTGGTGGGTGGTCATTTAGTATATTATTTAGTTGTATATTTCTTTAATATTGTTCTTTTTGGTGAGTGTGTATTTGCTTAGAATATGAGATGTTTGGTTTGTGGGGGTTGGATAGTACGCATATATATTAAGGAGAAGCGAACTTGTGAGTTGTGTATTTTCGAAAAAGGCTTTTTATTTGAGTGGAAGATTATGTCGAGTAGAAAGATAGAGGAACTGAGTTTTTGAGATATTGAATTTCGAGAAAGAAATTCGAGAAAGATCAGATGCTTAGTTGGTCCAAGGCTACCCTTCTAGCATGAGACAATTGATGCTTGCATAGAGTTCTTTCAAATTAAAGGGAGTAATGAAGAGTGGAGTCGCCGGCATATTAGTGGATAGGTGATAATGTATTAGATTGGAGGTCATAATGAAAAGTAAAAATAAGAGTTGAGAATGGAACAGAACATTGAGGAACACCACTATTCATTTATTTAAAATATGAACGGTGGCCGTCTGCGACAATACCTATTTGATGAATAGAAATGAAATCGTGGAGAAATGCAAAAAGAGAAGAATAAATACCGAAAGAAGGAAGTTTGGAAAGAAGAGCTTTGTGACAGATATTATCGAAGGCTTTCAATGTTTACAGCACAATAGCAATAGATTCATCGAAATGCCAAAGGGAAAAGGACCAACAAACATAAAGAAGAGAAAAAAGATGACCAGTAGACCACTTCTTATGAATGCCATACTGACTATCAGGAATAATATTAGACAAATTGAGATATTTCCAAGTCTTTTTGTTAAGGATAGATTTGATAACTTTAGAAAGAACAGAAGTTAGAGCAATAAGACGATAGTTTGTGGGTTGAGAGGCTTAATAAGCGCACGTTTCCAGCAAGATGGAATTGTCGAAATAGAAAGATAAAGACGAAATAGTTCACCAAGGAAGGGTGCAAGCTCGGAAGCACATGTTTTGATAACAACAGGAAGAATACCATCAGTACCGTGATACCTTCTTAGTGTTAAGCTAAGAGAGAAACCAAAAAAAAGTGTCCCTTTATAGGAAATTGCAATATTAGGCATGAAATAGTTGGAGGGAATCGGAGAATGAGGAAATGCTCTGGAATTGTCTAAGTTTGAATTAGAAGCACAGGCTTGAGCTAAGAGTTCAGTTTTAGTGAGGGGTAAAATGGTAGCTGTTCTCTCGAAAGATACCAGAGGAAGGAAAGAGAAAGAAGCAAAGTTAGAGTTAACATTCTTTTGCAAAATGCCAGAAAGAACTTGATGAAGAAGAACCAGAAGATTATTTCATTTTCTATGAAGAAAAGAGACTTTAGTGTCATGGAGAATAAATTTTGCATGATTCTGGGACGAAATAAAAGTTGCGTCCATCTCTAGAATTTGAAAACGACTGTAATTTCTGAAAGCAGCGTCCTTGTGAGGAATAGCCCCAGAACGAGCATAGTTAAAAAAAGCTTTGATAGGTTTAGTTGAAGGTAACTAATTTGAAATGTACTTCGCTATGCTAGGGAGAATCACTTTGATAGTGCTCTCCGTACACTTCGAGGGACCCCTTTCTTGGAAGAGGTGGTTATTCCATGGGAAATCAAAGAAGCTCGCCCGTAAGCCTGACCAGTTATCATCATTATTTGAAGAAATAAAAAGAATACAGATACAAGAAGATGATCGGAGGAATATAGAAGTGGAAATAGTTTAGCTTAACTAAGAGTTGGATTAGAGGGTAGGAGAAGTTCTACATAGTTGGGATTATCTCAAAAACAATAAGGAATACGGGTAAGGAGCTGTACCAACTGCTTAAAAGTCATTCTGGATAGAAAAGTGGTAGGACAGCTGAAAAGCTGTACCTTGAGAATTAGAAGAAAGCCATTGACGGTGGTGAACGCTGAAATCACCAAGAATGTTAAATAAGAGAGAATCTTCAAATTTGGAGTTTAGGTAGATGTATAAACAGAACAAATGAATTTAGTTGTAATTTGACAGAATTGCTTGAACCATATATTAAAAAGTTCGAAAGAATCCA